>CAUYLG010043176.1:0-49314 GCA_963573385.1 Cacajao melanocephalus
CCAACGCAAATGCCCATCAATGATAGACTGGATAAAGAAAATGTGGCATATATACAACATGTAATACTATGCAGCCATAAAAAAGGATGAGTTCATGTCCTTTGCAAGGACATGGATGAATCTGGAAACCATCATTCTCAGCAAACTGACATGAGAACAAAAAACCAAACACTGCATATTCTCACTCATAAGTGTTGAACAACAAGAACATACGGGCACAAGGAGGGGAACATCACACACTGGAATGCGTTGAGGGTCTGAGGCTAGGGGAGGGATAGCAGGGGTTGGGGAGATTGGGGAGGGATAACATTGGGAGAAATACCTAATGTAGGTGACAGGGGGATGGAGGCAGCAAACCACCATGGCATGTGTATACCTATGTAACAATCCTTTATATATATATATATATATATATATATATATATATATATATAAATATATAAACAATCCTCTCTATATATATAGTCTATATATATATATATATATATATATAAAGAGTTGCTAGGAGATGAGGAGATGGACACTGTACTGAGCACTTTATTTGCATTATCACATTTAATCCTGGGAAAAGATTATGAAAGAGGTAATATTCATATTCTTCTGAAAAGAAAAATGAGGTAAAAATATACATATGCACACATAAACATAAAATTGCAACTATTATACAAACAAATTTATTTTATGATTTTTATAGCATTATAAAAGCCTTTTCCTCAGGATTGTAAAGTATTTATAGTAATTATAATTGAATAGATGTGACATTTGTATTAATGCATAAATTTCAATGTATGTAATTCAGGTTTTCATAATTTTAAATAATTAATGATGTACTAGTGAGCATTTCTGCACATAAAGTTTTCTCCTTCTGTTTTGCTATAATTGTTGGATAAATCACTCGGGGACAGATTTTGAAGTAATTAGAAATATTGTTACATATTGCCTTGTTTTTTTCAAAAAGTCTATACCACCATACAATGCAAAAAGAATAGGCATACTCCAGTTTTACTGTGTTTTGGTAGCAATGGTTTCAACAATTGTAATTTTTAATGATGTGTTAGTGTAAAAAAATAGCTCTTTGATAACCTTTATATGCATTTATTTGATCTCAAATATACATTTATACACATTATCGTCACTTAACAAAGGTGAGTATTTTCACTTTTGTATATTTACTACCTGCCTTTCTTATGTCAACTGATTATTTTGCATGCATGTAATTTTTCAAAATTTAGCAACAAATGTAGAAGGTTACATTTTGTCATTTTCTCTAAATTTGGTAATCATGACTTGCTTGTAACAGTTAAAAAAATCAAAAGGGTTCACATGATATTTCTACTTGCAACATTGTTACATCCATTTGAGTGAATGACGCATAATACAATAATGTCAGATATGTAAAAGATCTCTGGGAATGGTGGAATAAAAGCTCCCAAAGCACTTTCCATGTTCCCATGATTCCAGAAACTCTTTCATAAACTGCTTTATGGACAAGGCTTAAAATATTTAAAAGGCAGAATAGAATTGAAAGGGTAAAGTTTAAAAACTAGAATTTAGAAAGCAAGGGCAAAGAACAAAGCAGTTTCATTTCTCATCAATACTCATTTAAAAGACAGACTATAATTCTCCAGAGTATATGGTGCAAATAATGTAGAGAGTGGATTTAAAATGTAATTGATTGCATTTGTTGCAGGAAAACATAATCCAGAGACTGCCAAAACAATGATGAGGGATAAAAAAGAGAGAGAGAAAGATTTTGGCATAAGGAGGTTGAAAAGATAATCTGATTTGTTTAAATAAATTATAGATGCTTCATTTACATTATCCCATTTTACCTCTAGTTGCAGTACTTGGAAATACAAATAACATACCAGAGTTAGAAACTCCCACAAGTTAACTAGCCCACATTATAGTATTATTTTGTAATAATTAAACAGACTTCTTTCTCGCTTATAATGTAAAGCAGAAGGTAAGAGTTGAAGGAATACTCTGAATGAGTAGAAAATCTTCCTTAAGTTTTAATTTCCTGCTCTCACTGAGAAAATGCATCCTTCACAATCTGATTCCTCCATTGAGGCTGACTCACTCTCCTTAGCAATGTGGAATAGAAATGCCTCAGTTAATTTTGCTATCCATCTATGTGGCTGAATATATATATTCTGTCCCTAAATCTGTAAATCATCACCTTGGATACATTTTTATATCTGGGGAAGATAGAGTCTTAACATGAATAAATGTATGTTCTGAAATGTGTGGATGGATTTTTGAGGCAGAATGCAGACTGATGGTATAGGATTTTAATTGTCCTCCTATACACTAAAAATTTACGGTGGACCAAAGTCAGCCACAAGTTTGAATCATAACTCCATCATCTTCAGTGGTATGACTGTTAATGTGCTGTTTTTTTTCCCTCAAATATATAAACTATTGAGAAAATACCACTTGAGAGGCTGGCAGGATTAAAATCTGCTTTATAGTGGAAATCTTGTAAAAGAGCTAGTTCGAGGAAGAAAAACGATGCTGTCAAATGCAATATTTTCCTCCATTTCATTTTTATTTAAAATATTTGATGTTGGAAGTTGGTGGCAATAAAGTTGGGGTGTATTTTCAAGTCAAATCTTTATGCTGAGAGGTCTAATACTATCTATAATCTTTTCCTCAGAGTGAGATTCATAGTAATGATAGGAGGAATTTATATAGATCTGTCCTCTCTCATCAAAGATGAAAAACTTAAGTACATGGAATGAGAAGGGAGACTTGCTGGAGTTCCACAACCAGAGCACATTATAGGGAGGCCCAGGCTGGGTTATTCTTATTCCCCAGGTGTACATTTTTATATTTACCATAACTGTTCCTCTGTTTCTTGGATAATTACATAACCCTTAAATCCATTTAGATTGTAGAAAAACAAATGTCTCAGCATAGCTATTCAATCCACGTATTTTTCGAGCAATGTATCAGTTGGAGATAGCTAACAGAGTGCAGAAATAAAGATCAAAGCAGATGGTAAATTTTGCTTCACTGATTAATCTATGAATCTACAGCAGAAGAGAAATACAATTTCTCTTCTTCCCTTATTAAACTTAATAAAAGCCTTTATTCTATTGGACAGTTTTAATTTTCTTCTCCTTCTTTAAAAAAATAAATGCGTCAACACTTTCTTGTTCAATGTGTGCCACTCTATTAAATGGTGAACCTCTAATTAAGTAGTAAAGCCAGCTACAACTTTTACAAGTATTCTTCCATGTTACTGAGGGAAGAAAAGGGTCTGGGAAGCCTTAGTTGAACTACATATTGAGACAATATATTGGAAAAATTACTTTTATACATCTAAAAATAAAACTCATATAATTTGGCTTGATAATCCTCACAGAAATTTATCTTTTGAATATAGTTTCAATCCAAATTCTCAACCTTCAATTCTAAATTGAAATACATACACACACATATAATCAGAATTATCAGGGATTGTTATTGTAAAAATTAATCTTTATGATTAAATATTATAGTATTAATTCATTCTAAAATTTTGTAACTATAGCATTTAAGATAAAAAATGATTGTTGGTGAGAATGTAGAAAAATTGGAAGCTTTTCATACTTTGCTGGTGAGAATGTAAAATGGTGCAGGTGTTTTAGGAAACAGTGTGGCAGGTCTTCAAATATTAAATGTAGATTTATATATGTCCCAGCAATGCCTAGGTGTATGTCCAAAATAAATTAAAAGACTCATAGGTATACATGCAAGGTAAGTGAAAAAAAAAATGCTCATGCAAGCTATCTACCCGGATGCTCATAGTAGCATTATTCTTAAGAGCCAGAAAGCAGAAACAACCCCAAATGTTCATCAGTTAATATGTTAATAAGTAAATCATGGTAATACTATTTGACAGTAAAAGGAAATAAAGTACTAACACACACTAAACCAAGCTGAGACATGAAAACAATATATTAAGTGAAATAATCCAGTCCCAAAGACCACATATTGTATGATCCATTTATATAAAATGTCCAGAATGCACACATCTATAGACACAAAATGTACATTAGTGGTTGTCCAATTATATATAGATCTTGCTGTCTGACTCTTAAGAAACATGTTTTTTTATTTTTAAGATTGAGGGAGTGCTACCTTTCTATAGCCCAAATAACTGACTACAAAGTAATTATGTAGTCAGTTTGTTCAATTTTGTTTATGTTAGATTCCATTATCCAGAAATTTTACAACAAAGTTAATTGTCATGATAATTGTGGCATATGGGCAAGATAGAGATAAGAACCATACTTTAGAATAATTTAACAGTACTTCAGATAAGCCATTTGTCTAAGTCTTACTTCTAGCATAAGTTATGTGTAAGACTTGATCACAAATTCTTTGCCAAAACTCAGTTGACTGTTGGATTTATACAGTATCGAAGATATTCACCCCTTCCATAATATGTAGGGCAATACGACCTTTAAAAGACTTCCTACATCTCAGAATTTATGATTCTGTCTTTTCACTTTTTATTACTTGGAGGATCTTATAATGCTGAAAGTGAGGATAGAGAGAGAGGGTGAACAACCTTAAAAATAAATGAAAGTTGAATGCTATACCTTTTCTGTAAGATGAAAATTGTCTGTACATGGAAAGCAGGATATGTAGTTCCAAAAGTTTAAACCCGATGAAGGAAAGATCTTCCAACCTTTTCTCATTGAATTATACTTCTCTGGTCTCTTTTACTTATTCTTCATAAAATGTCTGAAATTAACTGTTAAAAATAAGTGACAGATTAAATCAGCCTACATTTTATTACAAGAATATTAATATTTGATTTGAATAACATGTGAGGATGCAATCTGTGTGTCTAGAATTTCCTCCCTCAAAATCCTGGCAATAAAATTAAAAGCTTATGCTTGAAACAAAGGGATAGATAACCAGATGTCAGGATTCTGAGAGCAGTGGTGGGGTCCGATACATTTTTATAAACCAAGCAACTTAGCTCAGGCCTGGCACATGGCTAGTACTCTGTATTTAGAGCTTTAAACTCAGGGATCCTGAAGTTCTGTGTCTGAGGAACATGCAAAATGTGCAGGCATAGAACGATTAGGATGAGAAGGAGGAAAACGATGAGCCCATGATCATCAAAGTACACATGAGGAAAGTGGCAAACAGAAAGAGAAAATTTGAAACAGAGAAGAGAGAAATACAAAAATATTCAGAGACAGACACAGGAAGAATAAACATTGAAATACTATTAGTCTCATGGTATAATTGTTTCTTTTGCTTTTTCTTTTCTGTTTTTGTATTAAATACTTAATTTTTTAGAGCGGTTTTAGATTCACAGCAAAATTGAGAGGAACATTTAGAGATTTCTCATATAACCCCTGGCTGTACAAATGCATAGCTTCTCCCGTCACTAGCATCCCCCACCAAAGTACAATCAAGCCTTTGTATCTGTGGAAAATTGGTTCCAAGACCTCCTTTGGAGACCCAAACCCACAGATGCTCAAGTCCCTTATACAAAATGACATAGTATTTGCATATAACCTATGCATATGCTCATGTATTCTTTAAATCATCTCTGGATTGTTTATAATATCTAATATAATGTTAATCCTATATAAATTGTCATTATGCTGTATTGTTTAAGGAATAATGACAAAGCGAAAGTCTGCACATGACAAGCACAAACACCCACAATTAAAAAATACATTTTCTATCTATGGTTGGTTGAATTAACAGATGTAGAACCCATGGATACAGAAGGCCAAATGTAGTACATTTGTTACAATTGATGAACCTACATTGACACATCATTTATCATCCAAATTTCATGGTTTACATTAGTGTTCACTCTTGTTACTGTATATTCTGTGGGTTTGGACAAATATTTTGTGACATGTAACTACCATTACAGTGTTATATAGAATAGATTCAGTGTGCTATAAATATTCTGTGCTCTGCTTATTCATGCCTCCCTCCCATTAACCCCCGACAAGTGCTGATCTTTTTTCTGTCTCTGCAGTTTTGTCTTTTCCAGAATGTCATATAGTTGGAATCATATGGTATGCAGCCTTTTCAGATTGACTTCTTTTTACTTAAATATCCATTTAAGTTTACTCCATTTCTTCTCATGGCTTGATAGCTCTTTTCTTTTTAGTACTAAATACTATTTCATTGTCTAGATTTACCACAGTTGACCTATCTACACCTATTAAGAGATATCCTGGTTGTATTCAAGTTTCTGCAATTATGAATGAAGCTGTTGCAATATTAACATCCTTGTTCAGATCTTTGTGTCAACATAAGTTTTCAACTCCTGTGAGTAACAAGGAGTGTGATTACTGTTTTTTTCTATTTTAATTTCTTTTTGATATTTGTATAAAATTTCTCAAGTGAAACATTATATCATTGCATGCTCCATGATCTAAGCTCTGCCTTCCTCTCTTCTTTCATCTCTTTTCTAAACCAGTTCCATGCCAAGACATCCACAAATTCCATTTCTTTCTCAAGTATACCAAGAATCTTCCATCTTAGGCCTTCTTACTCTTCCCTCTTTCTGGAAAACTCTTTCCTCAGTTTTTGTTTGTTTGTTTGTTTGTTGTGTGTGTGTGTGTGGTTGGATCTGCTATGTTCTTCAAATCAAGGAAATAGGCACTCCGTCTAAGGAATCCATTCCATCATCTCCCACTTCCAGCCAACATCTGTGAAGTTACTGACATATTTTCCTCATGACACCTATCAATGATCATTTTTAGTTCACTTCGTTATTGTCTTTATTTCAGTCCCTGAAAGAAACTTCACAAAGCAGAGACTTTGTCTAACTTGTACATTCATATCTGCCCACACCATTATAATATCTAGTTCTCAGTAAATGATCATGAAGTAATTGCTGAATAAAAATGAATAAATATGTGTTTACTGTAATTTTTATATTCTATTCAGGTAAAGTAGAAAAATACGGATTTATTAAGATACAAACATGGATACTAAGGAAAGATACTCTAGTGTTTAAGTTGCATCCTCTAGTTTGGTTGTCTAAATGTACCAAATCGATTTAACAGTTGTTCAAAGAACTATCTCTGAAGTAAAATATGGACTTCATTAGTGGGGCTATGGTGAGGGTGGGTAGGTATGGATCATTATTGTTCTTACCCTGGCTGAATTCAGGTCCAATTTGGGAATTAGCATTTTTGATTTTTGTGCCTAGAAGAGAACAAAGGATGCATAATGCTTGTGTTCAGAATGATGAGGAATTTGGAAACAGAAAAAACAGAATGACAGGGTTTGGAAGGTAGAATCTGGAAATGCCTTCTAAGGGAAAGTAGCAACAAAAAAATAGCCTCGCTTGTCCTTGGTGAGCAGCTATTTCATTATAGGCATCTTGAATACCTCATGCTGTCTCGCAGCAGGCATTATCTCAATCCTTCTAACAAACCTAAGACAGAAGCAACATGATTCCCTCTTGTAGTGGTTAGAGTAGTATAAAATTAATCTATGCAACAGTTTTCTATTAAGGTTGGCATGGAGCTAGAAATATCTGCTAAAGTAAAAATTCAGGATCCTTTATCAACCTTTATTCTGAAGGTTGTGATAGGACATAATATGATGGCAAAATTGTGCTTTCTTCCTTTATTTGTCTCAAACACATATGAGGCTGTTTAGTTAGTTGTAATGGAAATAATTTAGAAACAACAAATCCTCTTTGGTACCTTCTAAGACCTCTTTTCCTCTAAGCAAACATTAGCAGAAAATAGCATGGTTTCATTCTCTTGTGATATAATCTGAATCCACCTAATCCACTAAAAAAAAAAAAATCCCTCTGAAGCACGGGCCACAACAGAGGAAAAAAGATGAATCATTTTAGCCATCCAATTGGTTTTTCATTTATACTTAAACTCATTCTTAGCTTGGGATAGAGTTTACCATTAAAATTGAGAAATGTAATCAACATGGACCTGGCATAGTTACATTGTCAAATTCATTATGATGCCTACAAAACTTACATAGCAGCACGCTCACCCCTCTGTCCACATTTTCTATTAATTCCCCTCTTTTAAAATCTGTTCCAGAAGCAGAATTTCCTTAACTGTTTTATAAATATACTAGGTATGCTTTGCTTTTAGGCCTTCAATCTGATTTCCTGCTGTTGGCAAGGAATGCTCTTGCTCAGATACCCACATGACTCACTCTCTACTGTTCTTCATGTCTGAGCTCCACTTTAAGCTTCTCAAAGAGGCCCTTCTCTGACTATCCCTTTAAAGTTACTACTCATTCCTCCATTCCTCCCTTTTAACTTGTTCTACTTTTCTTTTTCCATAACGTTTATTCACTAATCCACACTATAGTTTACCATGTTTGTTGTTTCCTGTGTGTTTCCGCCCCCTCCTGCTAGAATGTAAGCTCAATTAATACTGGGATGTTTATCTTTGTTCATTGATGTATCTCAGCTCCTAAAACAGTAAGAGGTTCTTCACAGTAAAGGGTCTCAGTTGCATGATAATAGAATAGTGAATAGCTTTCCTTTGAGTTCAAGAACAACTACTACCTAACCAGATAATAATTATGACATCTTAAAAGTCCTTCAGATAAAGATGTGAGAGATACAAAATAAAAATCCCCAGCAGTGGTCTCTAAGAGCAAGACTGTGTTTTTCCCCTGAAAAATTGTGCCTTCTGGGCTGAGAAAACAGACTGTGATCCCACTGAAGAAATGAGGTCTTCCAATACAGGCACAAAATTGAAAGGAAAATGTATGAGCAATTTAATCTGAGCCTTCTTAGAGTTTTTTCTTCTTAGAAATTGATTGCTTATTTTAAGAGAAAGAAAATGAGAACACAAAATATAAATTTTTCATGTGCTGATATCATAGTAAAGTTCAGTGTTGGTTTCAATACTGACTCTCCAACACACACACAGACACACACACACACACACACACACACACACACACACGCCACTCTCTACACTCAGGATTTCATTGGTAATGACTTAATTAAAAAACTGGTAATCTTATCACACATTATATTTACACATGTGACCTATTAGAAAGTGTAAGTTCAGTAGATGTACAAACACAGTAAAATCCCTTTCTGCAGTCACAAGTATTAGTTATGGTGACCAGAGCTGATATAATGAAAATATTAATGTTCTGACTACCTTGGTCTGAGACAAAGAAAAAGTTCTAACTACCTGATGCCTGCAATAGTAACTTTGACACAATGTGAATTTCAAGTTTGCTTTTCCTGCTACTTCTGAGACCTGTCTGCTAGATTTTATTTACTTATTTCTTCAGATGGCATAATATGCTCACATATTCTCACATCTCCAGCTCTGTAGTCATGAAACAATCTGTTTTGCCAAGGAAAAGAAATGCAAAGTGTGTGGTCATCACTTCTTTTTGTTGTGTATGTGTAAGTATAAGTGCCTGTGCTTTCTTCCTCTCTCCCTCCATCCTCCCTCATTTACTGCCTTCCTTCATCTCTTCCTCTTCCTTTCCCTCTCTTTATTTCCCTTACCTTCTCTACTCTCTTTGTCGTTATAGAATATCTTATACTTTCACTGAGACTTATTTTCACAGTGACCAGATTCCTGATCTGATTTATTGTCCAATCACTTATATCCTCCCTGTAACAAAGACATATAAGAATTTATTTCCTGATTTGAAGGATGCTAAAAAGTACCTTAAGAGATATATCACAAATGTATGAAGAATTAAATAATAGCAGAAAGATCCAGAGAATGGTAGAGATGATAAGGGTAGAATTCAAGCATGGTAGTATAATGATGATGATAAATAAAGTAAGTGGAGAGTATTTAAAATGTATTATACACAGTCCTATGTCCTTTATATGTAATTCTCTTAACAGCTTTATGAGAAATATGTTGAAATAAGTATCATTGTGAGGAAACTGAGATCAGAGGTGTTAATCAACTTACCAAATTTACCTAGTTGGAGGCAGATAAAGCCAAGGTTCCATCCAGATCTATCTGTCTCAAGAGTCGAAGCTTTAAATCACATTACTTTGGATGAGAAGTAAAATAATGAGAAGTAGCTCCCTGTAAGGCTAGAAATTGAGTGGTCTTGAAAGTCGTTAAAATTTAGCTTGCTAGAAAGGACAGGAAAGAAAAATAGAAGCCCCAGCTTAGAGATAGTAAAGTAAATTTATTAACTCCGTAACATAACATGGTTATACAGCTTTCCCTTGGCCAGTGATTTAAGGACCAGCACAGGAAGTCATTTGAAAGTTACTGTAAATAAATATCTCTGCTTCAATATTTATTTCTACTTATCATGAATTGGATGAGGACAGAATAAATCTGTCAGAAATTAGGTTTATCAATACGATCCAATATTAGTGAAGTCCCAGGGTTACTGAAAAAGTTTTGAGGAGAAAGTTGATTCCTTTCTCTCAATCTCATTGTATAAAAAGAAAAAAGAAAAATTAACTCACCATGTCTAGCCAAGTGTATGATACCTTATTTTAGTGCCTGAAGAATTCATCATTTGTCAGACCAGCTGCATTTCTGTACTGTTTATGATCTCAACCAATGCAAATGGAATTTTTAGTTGAAAAAAAACTGAAGAAGCAACTCAGATTAATGAACAATGTTGCAATGTGCAAAAAATAATGTTTAAAATGTGAGTTATGAAGAGCTTAAGGAAGATTAGACATGATAAAGTTTTAAGAGGCAAACACTGTCCTTTAATGAACCACAGGTTTGTTTGCATTAGTAATGGTAAGAAGGCTGTGACCCAGATGGACCTTTCAGAAGGAAAATCAGCAACCATCACCTACTACCAAGCTACGTTCACTAGCGCAGACTACTCCCTTTTGTCTCTACCACAGGAAATAAGTCAATTTCAAGTTGGCCATTCTGCATTAACAAAGATGGGGATTTTGTTTTATTTACATATATTATCATAAATTGTGGCAAACTTTGCATACTATTTGTTTTTAAGAGGAAAAAACATTTTCCTTGGGCTAAGTAGCCTGCACAATCAACCTGGAGATAAAATAACAAGAAACTTTATATTTTGACCTTTGGTTAGTCGTGAGCATACTGCACTACCACATCCCATAACAAACATACACAATTCTTGAATTCCTTGAAGGCAGTTAATATCTTAATGGCATTTATAGTGGTAGCCCCAATAGCCAGAAACCCTGCTGCATACATCGTAGGTGCTCAACATGAAAGAAATTAAAATATTTTCTTCTGAGAAATACAGATTTCACACAAATATAGTGAGTGTTATTTTGATAGATTAAAAAAATCTTAGCTTCTAACACACTAGGAGAAAAGCTGTGAGAGGAAGAACAGCCTTTGTTCTTCTTAGCCAAGTGGTGTTGCTTTCCAGAGCTGTACAATGTCTTTCAATTATCATTAAAATTTTCTTTTCGAACAGTAAAACTGTCTTCTTGGCTTTTATGCATCAGATCTCATCTTGTTTATACAATTAAATATTTGCACCTATTGTTGTCTCTAACAATAAAGGATTTATCTGAATTCATCTAAATGTCATGCAATTCAATGGTTTTCCATACAAAATGGGCAGATGAGAACACTTGGATTCCATAGCAGCATTGGATGACTCTGACTTTGGCTTAATAATTCAATTAGAATGTGAATGAAGGATGCAATAATACAAAGCACCATGATTCAGCTGCAATGATCACAGAACATTTTCTAAATGCTAATGTCCTTCCTTTGTAAAATCTCAATCTCAAGAAGTCTTTTTGAAGTACTTTGTCTTTACAATACTTTTCAATTTATATTGTTCTGTAGTTACTTCATGCATTGTCTCTTGAACACACTGAGGATACATACAAATAACGTAACAGATGAAAAAACACAGGTAATAGAAAAATGTGTGTAAATGGCAGAAAAATGTGCTAGTGTGACAGTTAATTTTGGGTGTCCACTTGACTCGATTAAGGGCTACCTGGACATCTGGTAAGGCATTATTTCTAGGTGTGGCTGTGAAGGTGTTTCCAGAGGAGATGGGCATGTGAGTTGGTGGACTGAGTGGGGAAAATCCATCTTTAGTATGGGTCTGCACTGTCCAATTGTCTGGAGACTTAGATACAACGAAAAGGCTAAGGAAGGACGAATATCTCTCTCTGTCTCTCTCCGTCCTCAAGAACTAGGTCACACTTCTATTGCCCTTAAACATTAGAACTCCAGGCTCTCCAGCCTCTACACTTGCACCTACCCTCCCCAACTCCTGCCCCAGGTTCTCAGGTCTTTGGCCTTATAATTTCTAGCATACCCTCAACATTTATGGTACACTGGATATTCTATAATGGAGGAGTTCCTCCACTACTTTGTATTGTCTTGGTTAATATAATAGTGATTAAGATTTACTGCATAGTTATATGTGCCTTGAAATCCCAATATGACTTCATGCTATAAGGACATTCTATGGTTGAAAGACATTCTGGAGATAAACTACTCCAAGGATAATGACTAAGTAGCAATACAGATTCTCTAAGTGATTTTTTTGAGTTACTTGGAGAATTGTGTTGAAAACACTCTGAGCCCTCTCTGACTTGTCTGTTGGTAGAGTTAGTGATGTCTCCCATGGTCATAGAAGAAGATATTTGTGACCTATGCACCAGATATTTGATGTCACATCCTTTAATTTTTAAAAACAAATTTTTATTAACATAAAATTTGCATAATATAGACTTCACTATTTTAATTATTAAAGAGTGCCTTATAGAGTATTTGCGATGCTGTATAATCATCACCATTGTCGAGTTATAGAAAATTTCCACCATCCCAAAAACAACTTCTGGCCTTGCCATTTCTCCCTTATCCCCATCTCCTGGGAACCCCTAATTTACTTTCTTTTCCTATGAGTTTGCCTATTTTAAATGTTTTATACAAATATCATCATAACATATTGTCTTCTGTGTCTGGCTTTTTTAACTTACCGTAATGTTTTTATAATGTAACATGTTCAGTACTTAATTTCTTCTTATGACAGAATAATGTTTTGTTGCATGGACATATCATTTTTATTTATTTACTCATTAGTTACTGGATTCAGTTTTATACTAGACAATTGAAGTTTTGTTTTTTTTTTGTTATTATACTGTAAGTTCTGGGGTACATGTGCAGAATGTGCAGGTTTGGTATATAGATACACATGTGCCATGGTGGTTTGCTGCATCCCTCAACCTGCCATCTACATTAGGTATTTCTCTTAATGCTATCCCTCCCCTAGCCCCCGACCCCCTGAGAGACACCAGTGTGTGATGTTACCCTCCCTGTGTCCATGTGTTCTCATTGTTCAACTCCCACTTATGAATGAGAACATGCGGTGTTTGGTTTTTTTGTTCCTGTGTTTACTGAGAATGATGGTTTCCAGCTTCATCTATGTCCTTGCAAAGGACATGAACTCATCTTTTTTTATGGCTGCATAGTATTCTGTGGTATATTATATTTTCTTTATCCAGTCTATCATTGATGGGCATTTGGATTAATTCCAAGTCTCTGGTATTGTGAAGTGCTGCAATAAACATACGTGTGCCTGTATCTTTATAGTAGAAAGATTTATAATCCTTTGGATATATACCCAGTAATGGCATTGCTAGGTCAAATGGTATTTCTGGTTTTAGATCCTTGAGGAATCACCACAGTCTCCCACAATGGTTGAACTAATTTACAGTCCCACCAACAGTGTAAAAGCATTCCTATTTCTCGATATCCTCTCCAGCATCTCTTGTTTCCTGACTTTTTAATGATCACCATTCTAACTGGCATGAGACGATGTCTCATTGTAGTTTTGATTTGCATTTCTCTAATGACCAATTATGATGAACCTTTTTTCATGTTTGTTGGTCGCATGAATGTTCTTTTGAAAAGTGTCTGTTTATATCCTTTGCCCACCTTTTGATGGAGTTGCTTTTTTCATGTAAATCTGCTTTAGTTCTTTGTAGATTGTGGATATTAGCCCTTTGTCAGATGGGTAGATTGCAGAGGTTTTCTCCCATTCTGTATGATGCCTGTTCATTCTGATGATAGTTTCTTTGCTGTGCAGAAGCTCTTTAGTTTAATTAGATCCTATTTGTCAATTTTGGATTTTGTTGCCATTGCTTTTGGTGTTTTAGTCATGAAGTCTTTGCCCAGACCTATGTCCTGAATGGTATCGCACAGGATTTTTCTAGGGTTTCTGTGGTTTTAGGTCTTACGTTTAAGCCTTTAATCCATCTTGAATTAATTTTTGTATAAAGTGTAAGGAAGGGGTCCAATTTCAGTTTTCTGCATATGGCTAGCCAGTTTTCCCAACACCTTTTATTAAATAGGGACTCCATTCCCCATTGCTTGTTTTTGTCAGGTTTGTCAAAGATCAGATGGTTGTAGATGTGTGGCATTAGTTCTGAGGCCTCTGTTGTGTTCCATTGGTCTATATATCTGTTTTGATACTAGTACCATGCTGTTTTGGTTATTGTAGATATAATATACTTTGAAGTCAGGTAGTGTGATGCCTCCAGCTTTGTTCTTTTAGCTTAGGATTGTCTTGGCTATATGGCTCTTTTTTGGTTCCATATGAAATTTAAAATAGTGTTTCTAATTCTGTGAAGAAAGTCAACGGTAGCTTGATGGGGATAGCATTGAATCTATAAATGAGTTTGGGCGTTATGGACATTTTTACAATATTGATTCTTCCTATGCCTGAGCATGGAATGTTTTTCTATCTGTTTGTGTCCTCTTTTATTTCCTTGAGCAGTGGTTTGTAGCTGTCCTTCAAGAGGTCCTTCACATCTCTTGTAAGTTGTATTTCTAGCTATTTTATTCTTTTCGTAACAGTTGTGAATGGGAGTTCACTCATGACTTGGTTCTCTGTCTGTTATTGGTGTATAGGAATGCTTGTGATTTTTGCACATTGATTTTGTATCCTGAGACTTTGCTGAAGTTGCCTATCAGCTTAAGGAGATTTTGGGCTGACATGATGGGGTTTTCTAAATATACAGTTATGTCATCTGCAAGAAGAGACAATTTGACTTCCTCTCTTCTTGTTTGAATACCCCTTATTTCTTTCTCTTGCCTGATTTCCCTGGCCAGAACTTCCAATACTATATTGAATAGAAGTGGTGAGAAAGGGCATCCTTGTCTTGTGCCGGTTTTTAAAGGGAATGCTTCTCACTTTCACCCATTCATTATGATATTGGCTGTGGGTTTGTTATAAATAGCTCTTATCATGTTGAGATACATTTTATCAATACGTAGTTTATTGAGAGTTTTTAGCATGAAGCAGTGTTGAATTTTATGAAAGGTCTTTTCTACATTTGTTGAGATAATCATGTGATTTTTGTCATTGGTTCTGTTTATGTGATAGATTATGTTGATTGATTCATGTATGTTGAACCAGCCTTTTCATCAGGGATATTGGCCTGAAATTTTCTTTTTCTGTTGTGTTTCTGACAGGTTTTGTTATCAGGATCATGCTGGCCTCATCAAATGAGTTAGGGACGAGTCCCTCTTTTTCTTTTGTTTGGAATCGTTTCAGCAGGAATGGTACCAGCTCTTCTTTGTACCTCTGGTAGATTTCGACTGTGAATTCATCTAGTCCTGGCCTTTTTTTTTGGTTGGTAGGCTATTAATTACTGCTTCAATTTCAAAACTTGTTATTGGTCTATTCAGGGATTTGACTTATTTCTGGTTTAGTCTTGAGAGGGTGTTTGTGTCCAGGAATTTGTCCATTTCTTCTAGATTTTCTAGTTTATTTGTGTAGAGGTGTTTGTAGTATTCTCTAACGGTAGTTTGTATTTCTGTGGCATCAGTGATGATTTCCCCTTTATCGTATTTTATTGTGTCTATTTGATTCTTCTCTCTTTTCTTCTTTATTCGTCTGGCTAACGGTATCTATTTTGTTAATATTTTCTAAAAAACCAGCTCCTGGATTTATTTTTTTGAAGCGTTTGTTGTGTCTCTATCTCCTTCAGTTCTGCTCTGATCTTAGTTATTTCTTGTATTCTGCTGGCTTTTGAATTTGTTTACTCTTGCTTCTCTAGTTCTTTTAATTGTGTTGTTAGGGTATCGATTTTAGATCTTTCCTGCTTTCTCCTGTGGGCATTTAGTGCTATAAATTTCTCTCTAAACACTGCTTTACTGTGTCCCAGAGATTCTGGTAAGTTCTGTTTTTTTTCTCATTGATTTCAAAGAACTTATTTATTTCTGCCTTAATTTCATTATTTACCCAGTAGTCATTCAGGAGTTGGTTGTCCAGTTTCTATGTCGTTGTGCAGTTTTGAGTAAGTTTCTTAATCCTGAGTTTTAATTTGATTGCACTGTGGTTTGAGAGACTGTTTGTTATGATGTATGTTCTTTTGCATTTGCTGAGGAGTGTTTTACTTCCAATTATGTAGTCAAATTCAGAAAAAATGTGATCTGGTGCTGAGAAGAATGAATATTCTGTTTATTTGGGGTAGAGAGTTCTATAGATGTCTATTAGTTCTGCTTGGTCCATAGTTGAGTTCAAGTCCTGAATATCCTAGTTAATTTTCTGTCTTGTTGACAGAGGGTTGTTGAAATCTTCTACTATTATTGTTGTTTGGGAGTCTAAGTCTCTTTGTAAGTCTCTAAGAACTTGCTTTATGAATATGGGTGTCCTATATTGGGTGCATATTTATTTAGGATAGTTATGTCTTCTTATAGCACTGAGCCCTTTACCATTATGTAATGCCCTTCTTTGTCTCTTTTGATCTTTGTTGATTTAAAGTCTGTTTTATCAGAAACTTGGATTGCAACCGCTGCTTTTTTTTTTTTTTTTTTCCTTTCCATTTGCTGGGTAAATCTCAGCTCCCACTGAGCTAAGACCTATGCTGTATCCTATGTCAGGTCCATTCTACATACTTTCTCAAATTTCATCTTTGTATCTTTGGAGAACAGCAGTAAGCACAATATAAAGTAGTTGTTCAATTATTATTTGGGAAATTTACTCAAAATTATTAGCTGGGAATCCTGGCTAAAGGCAATCTAGGAACTCCATCCTTTGCTTACTTATGAACTCATTGGCTAAAATAAGCTATAGCCTCTTAGGATACTGTGTTTACCTATAGTATTTAAATATGGCCACACCCATCTGTAATTGCTACATGTGAAAATCACTTGGGGTAGCTTGCCATTGCCAAGCACAGTGACATATGCCTTCTTCCAGACTCAATGTAAACTCTTTCCCATTCCAACACAAGATTCATAATACTAAAACTTTGGAAAGGAATATGTCCACCCACTGTGTTTCAATCTAATGTATTCTGAGGAGAATAAGAATATAAAAGCCTGGCATATGAGCCCCTGACTGCTTTTTCATCTCTTCCCTTCAAGACTTGATTGATATTTGCAACTGTGACCATTTGTTACTTCTTTGTGCCTGTTCTCTTCAAAGGCTAAGTTTCTAGGCAGCATTGAATAGTTTGTGCCAAGATTATATGATCGTTCCTGCTCTCTATTACTTTCACTGACATCAAGGCTTTCACCCTGATTCATTTCTCTCTTTGGAAATGCTAGGTTACTTTCAAAATGTATCAGAGTAGGAATGTGTTGAGATGTACTTACAGTCTATTACTCAATGCAAAAGTTACTGTTTTTCATAATTATGACAGAATGAAGGTGGCAAACAATTATTAGACATTATCCCCTACTAAGAGATAAAATTTAGCTTTCTTCTCCTTGCATTTTCACCTGGTTTAAGTAATTTCTTTTGACCAATTGGATACACTGGAAGTGACACTATGAACATTCCATGTTAGGTCAAAATGAGTTTGCAGACTGGGCACGGTGGCTCATGCCTGTAATCCCAGAACTTTGGGAGGCCAAGGTGAGTGGATCACCTGAGGTCAGGAGTTCAAAACCAGCCTGACCTATATGACGAAACCCTGCCTCTACTAAAAATACAAAAATTAGCCAGGCATGGGGGTGTGCACCTGTAATCCTAGCTACTCGGGAGGCTGAGGCAGAAGAATCACTTGAACCTAGGAGGGGGAAGTTGCAGTAAACCAAGATTGCACCATTGCACTCCAGCCTGGGCGACACAGTAAGACTTCCTCTCAAAAAAAAAAAAAAGAAAAGAAGAAGAAGAAGAAGAAGCTTGCAGCCCCAAAGAAAGCTGAAGTGATAATTATTTATGCCAAAAAATTACAATTTCTATGTCACCTTATTTTTTTACACGCTATATTGCTTCATTTATATTATCAGCTGTAATAACTATCAATTATATATTTGTTAATATTTGTTTTCTACCTATTTTGCTAGGATATATTTGGATCATTGCTAAAATTATTTTGTCAGGATTTCTTAGATTATTATTTTTCAAAGGAAAAACTACTTAAACCAAAAAAACTGACCATGGACCATTTTGTATGAAAAAGTGAAGATGAGGAAAAATTTAAAACCTTGTGAAATTAAAATAGCAAGATTCCACCCGAATTTGTCTAGGTTAAGGTGTCCTGTTCTTTGTGGCTTGAAGCTCCCTTAATTATTATCAACTAATAGCTACTATAATTTTTGTTTTCATTGATTACAAAATGAAGCCAATTTATTATAGCATTAATTTTTATTGGAAAAAGCAGCAAAGGAGAAACGACTTACAGAGTGCCTACATAAATTAGTTATGAGTAACACATAAACAAGGAACAACAAATTGTAGAAAGCTGCAGGAGGCCTCTGAGGAAGAAGGACTCTCCATGCCTCATGTTGCGGTGCAGGGTGACCTCGGCCCTGTTACCATAAACATTGTGCTCAAGGATGTAAAATCCCTTTGTAGCACTATGAGGTAGCCAGACTTGTAGGCTCCTTGTAAGGCCCACATTCCATCAGCTGCACATAGATAATAGGCTAAAGATAACCATATTTCGTGTTTTGTGAGACTCTCAAACTGCCACTGTTATAAATCCTTAGGATGACACACCAGTTCTGGCTCCCTGATTCACTTCCAGCTCACTGATTCACTCCACCATCACATTACCCTGTCCCCACCATTACTCCACCCCTACCCTATGGATCAAAGTGATTGTAACCAATAGAGTGGATGATCAGAGCTCAGGGCCTTCACTATCTCCTCCAAAGTAATAAAGTGATAGCCCCCTGGTCCCACTTTCTCTCTTAATCTGTCATTTTCTTATTCTTTTGTGGCACCAAACTCAGGGTACCCACAGGTGATGTAGGGCTGGTTCCCTACAACTTTAAAAGTCATCATAGTTAATGCTGTTTATTAGGTGAACTACAGTCATTTATAATAGTAACTTAACAAAAGGTTGGAAAAAATTACACAAGTGATTAAATATACAATTATTTCAATCTTAAATTCTATTAGTAATTTATGTTTCATAAAATTTTCTAATGGTAAAATAAATATGCCATTCATTGTTAAAATAAAGCGATGTTTTCTAAAATTTAAAAATACCATGGAAACATTGTACTACAAACAAAGAAAATGAGGAGTGCAGATATAGATTTATTGTGTATTAGCTTTCATTTCCAATTTTAAAAGAATATTTAAATTTTATCTAGTGTTAACTTGACCAAAAAATGATTGGTATTTATATTCAAAGCAGTCTAATTTCTGATAGAAGAGAAACTAGAGTAATAAAATTCCTAAAGCTATGTATCTTATGGTATAATTATGGGCTAGAGGCCTAAGAGATGAGATCAAGAATATTAAGAAATATTTTAAAAATCATTCATTTTTTTTAACTTTTACATGCATAATCTCATAGACCCAGGACATGTATTTATTTCTCTCAGTTTTACAAATAAAGATTGAATACTCAGGGCAAAGCCTCTTGGAGACAAGAAATGTATTTAAAATTCTCATAACTGTCAAATGAAGGAGGTGAAGTAAATTATTCGTAATATTAACATTTAGTTGTAACAAAATGTCAGGCATTACCTAGAGACTGAGCACGGGGAAGTAAACAAGATCAAGTTCTTGATTTACAAAGCATATATTTAGTGGGGAGAAGAAGCAATAAAGAAATCAATAACTCAATTACTAATACCACATGAGTCCTGGAAAATATATAGATAAAGTATAGAGGGTATAGAATGATGAAGGGAATACTTTCACTTTGAGCATTTTAAGAACAAACATCCTCTATAGAGAGGTAGAATTTGAGCAAATCATGAAAAGCCCTGGAGGCAGGTAGTCCAGCCTGAACCTCTTAGCAGAACTGAGCTTGATGTGGTCCAAACTTCAAGAAGACCAGATGATAGAACAGAGAGAATAAAAGGAGGAGTTGTAGGAATTTCCATCTAAGAATTTATCAGTGGCCTAATTCTGCCTAGTCCAGTTGTGATTTTGGCCAATGTGAGGTAGGTTTGGATTGGGGCAAGCATATTAGAAGGTTATTGCAGTAGTCCATGTGGAAGTTGATGGTGGCTTGAAAGACGCTGTAAGGGTAGAAGTAGTGAGAAACCACTGGTTTTAGTATATTTTTCCACCTCTTCAACTCTTTCGGCAATTCCTGCTGAAACATTGGAAATTATAAGGAATGAGAGAAAAGTAAGGTGTATGTCTGGACATAGCAAGTTTACATTAATTAAGATGTTGAAAAGGAATAGTTTTGGTTTTTGTTTGATATATTTTTGGCAGGGAGTCAAGTAAATGCTGAGTTCTCTTCAGAAATGTTAAGTTACTTAGATGTATACCTAATATGATGTTTTATCTAATTAATAGCAATATTCTAACATACAGAGGTTAAAAATTAAAATTTTAAATATATTGAGGAATATAAAAAATAACTCAAGCTCTGGAATTGTGTTCAAATGTATGAATATGCTTCATATTCAAATTGCATAATTTATTATTATTAGCTACAGTCACCACGATATGCCATAGATCACTAGAACTCATTCCTCCCTCTAACTACAATTTTGTACCCTTTGATCAACATCTCCCTTCCACCCCTAGCCTCTTGTAACCACCATTCTACTTTCTATCTTGCTTTTCTACCACCCGCTAATCTCTTGCTGATTCCCCCTTTGGTCTAACTGAACCAGAATCTCAGTGCTAAGGACTCAAGTGGTATGATCCATAAAAGTCACATTCTGGGGGCAAAGAAGATGGTGAAAGGTCAAGAGAGGACTTAAAAGATACATGCCAAGCACAGTGTCCTTTTATTTCTGTGTATTCTGAAGTATACCTGGAAAACCCACACCATGTACTCACCCAACAAAGTATTATCCTATGGGTTTTGTATATTAGAAACAGACCGACTAATCCTTGTTTTTTTCTAAAATTTTAAAATTTGAAATGTAAGATTCTCAATTGAGAGAGACAGCCTAAGTGACATACAGTGTTGCAAGTATCCAATAGAGTTGTTCTTCAAGGAAATAAGCGTCAGGAAGATAATCATTTGTCAGAGACTACGTTTTGTTTCTTCGTTCTTTCTTTTTTAAAAACACTGCACACACACACACACACACACACACACACACACAGTAATTGCATGCTAAAATTACACCAATTCACAGAAGTTGTGATGGACAAACTGAAAATTAACAATGCTTCTTGAATTCAACAGAAGGCAGAAGTTGCAGTGAGCCAAGATTGCCCCATTGCACTCCAGCCTGGGTAACAGAGTGAGACCCTGTTTAAAAAAAAAAAAAAATTATGCTATGTTCATACAGTGAATACTAATTAGCAATAAAAATCCTGAACTACTGACACAGACAACAACTTATATGATTCTTACAAGCATTATGCTGATAGTAGACAGAAAATACTGAATCATATATGATTTGATCACATGACATTTAATAGAATCAAATTCACAAGGATAGAAAGCAGATCAGTGATTGCAGCTCTGTGGCAAGGGAATCTTTGGGGTGATAGAATTGTTGTATATGGTGGATGATTAAGCAATTGTATATATTTAACAGAACACATTGTATTATACACTCACAAATAGTGAATTTTATTGTACATCAGTTATACCTAAATAAATATGACAATTCCAAAATATAGTTATAACATCTCATCATCTCTGAAACCTTCCTGGATCACACACTTCTAAAGGTACGCATTCAAATTTTCCTTAGTTTCTATAGGATGTTCTAATGCATTTCTCTTTTGATTAAACCAAAAATAAACAAATAAATTGGGCATATAAAAATAATACAATATGCATTTACATATTGTCTAATTATTTATTTTTAGACCAAAATAGAAAAGTTCACATGGAAGAGATTTTATTTGGGTACTCAAAAGGGCAAAGATGAGCATCAATTTAATATATAAGTAAAAAGTATACCTTGTATTTATATTATATTCAGATGAATTTAAAGAGGGAGTGAAATCATTAAAAAAGCAGTAGTATCCACACATGAGCTGAATGACAACATCATGTGAAATTCATAGTGAAGAATATGGCCCATTATATGTATTTTATTTATTTGTAGTGAACTTGAAACAGAAACACAACTAGGCAGATTGAGAACCCATCTAGCAGATTACAGAGTATCCACATGCAGTAAACTTTTGTTTCCTTTATGTGGTAATTCTTGTTTTATGTAGACAGATTTCACTTTTTTTCTTAGACTTTATTGTCTTTTAAGAAAACCTATATATTTTACTTGTGTTAGGGATTTCTAACTCACAATTCTCTATGAATTGATCTCTCCATGCCTCCCCAATATCAAGAGTAGTCTCTATGTAAAGAATCATAAATACAGGAAAATTAGAGCAACAACTTTGGTAAAATCAGCCACCTACCATTAATGAAATTATAGTACAAATAAAATCAAGTGGTGGAAAAGAATGAACAATGTGTTTGTAGAATAATATAGGTTAAAATACTCATGTGTTAATCCTGCTTTTCTACCATTATTTGCATAGCCTTGGACAAGTCATCTCACCATTGGGAGCCTCAATTTCCTCATGTGTAAAATGAGGATAGCAAACCCTACCATGGGAAAAAGATGAAAGTAGAGGAAATCTTTTTCTACACTTTTAAATATTAAGTGCATGCTAACATTAAGCATTCTTAAAGTGTTATTCTTATAATGCTTAATATTAGCATACACTCAATACTGATTCTTAAAGTAGACTAATAGCAATATTAATAAGCCTATGGGTAGTTTGAGAATTTCACAGAGCTTTTGATTCTTCTGTGTGAAATATATTCAAATATTTTTAAAAATATATTCTCCCTAGATAATATAAGAAGTTACTTTAAAACAATGAATCACAGTCAGATAAGATGTGCTTCTATATGAGTTAGTGGTGTTTGTGTACTGAAGCCACTATTTTCGCTTTGGCATACTTGAATAGTTGGTTAAATCTTTGGCAGCACAACAGATTATATATTACTCAGGGATTGGCCTAAGTGAATGCTTAATGTAAGTATTTACTACCTTAACCTAAGAGAGAAATAATGGCTTAAATGTATAACCAAATCCTCCTCCCATCACAATTCCTAAAGTTTTTTCATAACCAGTTTTCCTCTAGTCTCGATGTTAGCCCTTAGAAGCTATTATGAGCTTAGTACTGCCTATCTAGATTTTCATAAGTTTTTCATAGTTCACCTCATTTATAAATATCAGATGAGTGATATTTTTATGATAAATATTAAACTCTTCATCTTAGATGTGAGGATCAGATGGTTAGAAATATATCCATGTTATAAAATAAGCAAGGACATTTCACAGAATAAAATTCCAACACTTGATTTCTTCATCTAGACAAAAAAATGCTGTCATTTCCATGTTTAATAGTTCATGATTTTGACTTGATTTCTTCCTCATCCATTATTTGGTAAATGTTTTATTCTTTGTTATTTCTACTTTAATTCTCAAATTTCTGTTTGCAAATCTACAGGGAAAGTGTCTTTGTTTATTTTTAATCCATTTCCAGGCTATATTGTTGTTCTGGGTGCCATAAACACCAATCAAAATATAAATATTTCAAATGTCAGCATATTGAAAAGTTTGACTTAAATAATGTTCATCACCTTTACTTTGCCTCCATTACAATATACAACTCAAAACCACAAAGTTTGCAAGTTAGAACCAACTCTTTGTATTTTTTACTTTTCCTATAGCTAAAAAAAATTGTTTCTGAATAATGGTGCAAAAAATTTCCAGCATAATTTTAATTGGTAGGAACAATTTAGGAATAACTCATTTTCAGCTCATTATTGACATACCTTTAAGAAATGGCAGTTTATTCACAATGGAAGCCAGTGCTATACCAAAAGGGAACAATTATTAGAATTTCATATCAAACACACATTCAGAGCTTCCAAGTTGTCAGCAAAATCATGTGCAAATTATCAGCAGGCTAAAATTAACAGACTTGATAAAGATAAGTGCAACAAACTGTACACAGCATGGAAATCTCACTAAGTATAAAACACAAGTTTAGATTTCGGATCTTTGGAAAATAGGCCCATGGGTGTATTTTTTCATTATGATGCAGTCTGTCCAAACCACTTTATTACTGGCCTAAGATAATCACTGCCTGTGTTTACATGCTTGGCTATTTATAAGATAATTAGGTTTGTTTTTGAGTATATAAAGCAATAAATGTCTCCCAAGGCTTAGACTATTTTCAAATTATTTCTTGCCCTTTGGAGCTTGGTTGCCTTTGAGGTTGGAGGCGTTCATATAGAACGTTTTATTTGTTTTAACTTTATTTTTCTTTTGAATGCAACATCAGCTTAAGTGCTTATAAATTCCACAATTTTAGTTATTTCACAGAGAAATAATGCGATATTGACTGTAGAAGGGGTAGAATGATGATGGAAGTTCAGAGAATGTAATGTGAAATTTTGCTTTCAATCTACAAAAGGCAAAGCCACATCAAATTTGACAGAACTCAATATTTTAAATTCTCCTATTGTCCCTATCTTATCCAGCATAATTATTTCTCAATCTCATAACCATTATTTCTAATAGAGCAGAACATGAAATTTGATAATACTCCTATGTTATTAAGGCTAATGGTTAAAGGATATTAAATTACCACTCCCCTCCCCCAGCCCCTGACAATCACTATTCTACTCTCTGTTATGGGTTGTTTTTTTCTAAAATTTCAAATATAAGTGAGATCATGCAGTATTTGTCTTTCTGCATATAGCTTATTTTACTTAGCATGATGACCTCTAGATTCATGTACATTGTCACAAATGTCAGAATTTTCTTCTTTTTGAAAGATAGATGATATTCTGTCATATGTATACACCCCATTTTCTTTGTCCATTCACCTGTTGAATACCACTTAGTTTGTTTCCATATCTTGGCTATTGTGAAAAGTATAATAAATATGAGAATGAAATTATCTTTTGAGCTTATGATTTTATTTCTTTTAGATACATAACCAGAAGTGAGATTGCTAGATAATGTGGCAGTTCTATTTTTAATCTCGGTAAGATTTGTCAAACTGTTTATAGTGATTACCTAAAACTCTACCTTTAACTCAGACTACAGCATGCACATAAGGACTCAATGCCTATTGTGCCTAGTATTTAAGGTCCCTTCAGGAATGAAAGTTTGAACCTACTGACTGCATGCTTCCCTTTATACCTCAGTTCCTACCTTGTTTCATACTAATTTGCTTTAATTCATCATCCTTTTTCAGCATTTCACTTGTTCCTCAAATCTAAAGACAAATTTTTCCTCTGTGGTTTTGATGCTGGCCCTTGATTGTTTAACTCACTTTTGTATTTGTTCTTCCTTTACTGCTGGTTGCTTGGTCAATTACCTCAACTGTTTCAGCTATAACACTTAGGACCTCACCTATTTCAACTATAACGCTTAGCATCAATACAAAAGGACATTATCCCTTCTTGTTCTTTTCATGCATCATATAAAGAAAATTCAGGCCTCTGTAGATCATTCCTTCACTGTTTAAATACCCAAGGCAAAAGTTGTGTCATTGGTAACTCACTGCCATGGACTGTGGAAGGAACTTCTTAAATTGTTTCCTCACCTTCAACTTTACTCCTATTGTTTATACCACCCAAAGTGATCTACAAATTCAATACAATTCCTATATAAATCCGTTTGTTACAGAAATAGAAAAAGCAACATAAAACTCATAGGATACCATATAAAGACCCCTACAAGCTAAATCAAGACTCCTAGTAGCTAACTTCTTAAATGGTTTCCTCCCCTTCAACTTTACTCTCATTAAAATGTTCATGCCACCCAAAATGATCTACAAATTCAATACAATCACTATAGACATCCATTTTTTACAGAAATAAAAAAATAGCATAAAACTCATATGAAGACCCTAGTAGCTAAATCAATCTTGAGAAAAAAAGGAACAAATCTGCATCATACTTTTGATTTCAAAACATATCACAAAGCTACAATAATTAAAATATTTTATCAGAGACATAAGAACAGGCATATGGACTAATGAAATAGAATAAACCCAAAAGTAAACTTACACATATACAGTCAGCTGATCTTTGACAGTGGCATCAAGAATCCTCACAAAGGTAAGAATAGTCTAACAAATAGTGCTGGGAAAACCTGAAAATCACATGCAAACAGATAAAAGAGAGCCTTATCTTACACAAAACACACAAAAAATCAAGTAAAAATCTACCAAAGACTTAAATGTAACACCGTATACTGTAAAATCCTAGAAAAACACATAGGGGAAAATTTTATCACATTCTATTTACAATAATATCTTGGCTATGACACCATATAACATAGCCAACATAAAAGCAAACATAGACAAGTAGAGCTGTGTGCATGCGTGCACCGATTTAATTTTAAAGTTCTGCAGATATCTCTTTAATATGCTAATGTCTTTTCTTTTGGATATATAGCCAATAGTTGGATTACTGGATCATATGCTAGTTCTATTTTTAATTTTTGAAGAACTTCCATACTGTTATCCACAGTGACTGCACTACTGTACATTCCCACCAACAGTGTAAGAGGGTTCCCCCTTTTCCACATCCTTACCAGCAGAAACCTCCTTCAACTCATTTCACTCCTCAAGTATGATCTTTCTTCTCTTTCACAGAAACGCATATATTTATTATCTCTTTGTCTTTATCTTTTATTCATTAAATCACTCCAATTGGGTGACTTTATCTTCACTCCATGCCAACAACTCTCACTGTTGTCATCATTGGCCTTTATGCCATTGAAACTTTGGATAATTTCAATCACAATTTTGTTTACACTTTTAGCAGCAATAAACATGACTGACTAATAGATTAGTCTTGAAAAAGTGTTCCTCTGCTTTAAATACACCACATTCTTTTTGATTTCCTTCTATGTCTCTAGCTTTTTATTCTACTGACTAGTACAAAAGTCATTTAGAATACTCTCTCCCTTGACTCCTACAAAAAAAACCTGGAAAATTAAACTAGCCTATTTAGCCTTTTTTTTTTTTTATAGCTAGCTGTGACTAAACTATACATTGCTAATATGTTCTGGAAAATATAATTCAGTCAGAAGTCTCTGAGGGAGGTTACATTTTCACTTTGCCCATTATGCTCATCTCTGTTTTTACTTTTACTGCCTGACCTATTACATTTTTTATACATGGCAGTGGTTACTCTGAACACATGAAGATAGGTACCATATGGTAAGGATTATATAGCAGAAAAATAGAAAGTGTCTGGATTCTTGATATTCTTGAACAGATGCATCAGCCTTGGACCACATATTCCAAGATTTCTTATTGCACAAGTCAAATTATTAGGTATTTAAGGTTGCTTTTTCAGTCTTCCTTTGTTTACAGCTCAATATATGTCTCTCAATCCTAAAATCTTCATTTTATTCCCATCATTCTAAGGGTATGTTAAAAAGGCTCAAGCATTGGTTACAAAAGCCTTATATAACTAGTCATTTTCTTAGATTTCCACTCTGCTTGTTTCAATACTCTTCATATTGGCATCCTTTTGGTTTATTGCATTTACCACATTCTAGCCTGCCTTTGTATACACTGTTTCTTCTGCCTGCAATTCTTTCCTGTGCTCAGATCTCAGTTCAGAATCACTCTTTTGGAAAGCATTTCTCAAAATAAGTTTCCCTGTGTTTCTTTTCATTCACCATTGTATCCTCAGTACATAAAGTTGTGTCTGACATCTAGGACATTTTTAATAAATAATTTCTGAGAAAATTGAAATAGAGTGATATTGGACTTCCCCCATAGATGTTACTCTCCCATCTTGAGTTTCCTATTCTTCAGCTTCCTAACCTTCCCTATGTATCAATTTTTATAATATGATATTATAAATGCTATCATAGTTTAGTTCTTCAAAAAGTAGACTGAGATTTAGTTTAGCAGGTAGGCGTTTCATTAGGGAGTGCCCTTGAAATCATCACCTTCATAAGTGAGTGGAAGGAGGCAGGAATGAGCAGAGGAAGAAGTCAAGTCCAGTTGTCTTTGAAGTTTAATGATTGTCTTGACCTATATGCCAGATATCTCTGGAGCTAAAATAGCTCATCAAAGTTCTCTCAAGTGAGGCTGAGATGGGCCTGGCTTTATCTTTTAGCATCAATTAATCATTGGATGCAGACTGGCTATTCAAACTTGTCAGAGCAGGTTATTGTAAAGTCAGAAGCAGTTTCAGTGTTCATGCTTCCAGGTAGCTTTTTGTTTACTTGATGAATTTGATTTTAAGTGTTTTCTCTCAAGTTGCATGAACCTCTACTGAATTTAGGTTCTTTACTGAGTTTGCTTTCATTGCAGTAATGTTTTTAGCTAGGACAGAAAAAGGGACATGTATTTATTTTATTATATACTGAAATTCAATAAAATCTATAGCTTTTATCAGTTTCCTAAAAATGGACTAGGAAATGGTGTGTGCAGGAAGATTATGGGAGATGCATCTAGAACAATACTTAGGGAGGAAAGAAGGAAGTGAGATGAGGCAGAGGGAAAATGTGAAATGCTTTTCTGTATCACAGAGGTAATGTGAAGTTGGGATGGCTCTCCAGAACTATCCCGAGATAAGGAACAGGGACTGTGCCATTCCACATCCACATCCACCAGTTACTGAAAGAGGGCTACCTCCTAGGATGAAACAAATCTTTTGGAGGTAGCCTTTTAAATCCTTTCATAGCTTCTGTGCTTATTATACTTTAATCCACATGTTAGCCAATAATCTCTGTCAAATGTACATTGGATTTTTATTTCTCTACTTAAAATGTTTGTTTTATTAGCTTCTTTTATAAACCGAAAACAATAATCAAATCCCTCAATACAGTCCATATGTGATCTGTGGCACTCTGCCTTAATTCAGTTCTTTGGATGTGTAAAGTTCTTCATATCCATGTGACCTTTAAATTCGCTATATTCTACCAAAAAAAGTATTCCAAAGGACAATATTATCCAGAGAGAATTAAGCTGAATCATATTTTAAGCCCAGCTTTCCTGTAGTGGTAAAATTGAGTGCCAAGCCAAATCAAGATAGCAAGAATCTCTTGGTTCCAAAGTTTTATATCTATTTAAATATATAAAATGTATATAACATTCTAATATATATATATAAATACATAACATTTGATTTAAAAATGTTATTAGAATATTTCTGTCATTAAACTGCATTTCAATATTTTTAGGTCTGATTTTATGTTTTAATGGATCTAGTCAATTGTATTTCCTCTAACTCAATAGAGTACATTGTTAAATTTTGAATAAAGTTACAACCATCTGGCCCTTAAACATCGAATCCATTTAGTAACCTTTTTCTATATTGATATGTTTCCTTTATAATACTGAAATAATATATTTCATAGTCCCAAATAAAATTGGTTTTTTTTTATTCCTTTATACAAATAAATATATTATCTCCTTTTTTAAAAAAAGACAATATATTGAATGACTCTTTCTTGATTAATCACAGTCGGTGTGTATATCTAAACTCAAGTTCCCTGTGATGAGCAGAGCCTTTGTGTGTTTTCTTCAATTCTCTTAACTATCCTCTTGCTTTTTATTCACTCTTGTTTTTGTTCTTTCACTTTGTCTGTGCTCCGCCTACACTGGGTTGACTCTTTACTTTTAGATTTGAATGAAACATGACACCACAAAATGTGGGACCTGATGCAACCCTGGAGTGCAGAGGACTCAAGGTTCCCTATTAATGGTATCCTTCGAACAGGGAGCAAGAGAAGCAAAGAAGCAAGGCAAATTCATTCCTCTTTTTTCGTGGTGGAATGGCTTCTTGCTGAAGTCTGGATGGGAAATTTGAATGTCTAACAAATGCAACTGTAGAACAACTTGCTGTGTCTCTTCCTGGAATATTGTGTATCAGTTGCCAGTACAGTGATACATTGATATTATATTAGTATTGATGAATATTTGTTGTTATTATGTAAATCTTTGGTAACTTTTTGCACAGATAGTATAACGGGAAGTGAGTCTATAATTTTATTATGTTGTTGCACATTTTGAATTTGTTTTACATACTTTGTCTTTAAATAATGCATTGATTTAAAAAACTTGCAAGTTAGTATAAATGATGCATGTCTTAAATACATGTTTTTTTTGGGGGGGGATATCTTTTTCAAATGTCTTTCTTCACCTCCAGGATATCATTTCAATTAGACCTGATAAGACAAAATAGAGGGTTGTACAATAGCAATTAATTAGTTCAGGTTTGAATTATGATTCCCATGTGCTTCTTGGGTCTCTTAGGTAATCTAGTTACCAACACCCCCAGTTCTGCTTTATTAATATAATTCTTTACAGGACTATACACAATTTTTTTTGCCATCATAATTTTACACAAAGAATATCATACATATATTTTCTGACTCTTGCATTTCTTCTCAATAATTTCTTAAGGAAATTGTTTCAAGTCATCTGGTGTTTTAAAAATCTATTACTGCTATGGTTATAACTTAGTTTATCTGTTTTCTCTAGTACTAACATGGTACATTCAGGAAGTTATCAGCAATCATTACTTTGGTTAGAACATAGCTGTTAAGGGAGAGAGTAGATCTACCTATTACAATATTTGGGCAGGGATGTGCCCATCTTCTGGTTATTTCTCCTTACCTAGACACCTGGTTCCTATATTTCTTGGCCCTGAGCATTTCCCATCACTCCTAGGACTTCATTTCCAATTCAGAGCATCTCTGATTCTGGTTGTAATCTTCAATCTACTGATAATGTCCAGTCTCACACCCTAGTTTTTAATTACTTACCTTGGGTTTCTCTAAATTTAAAGTCTGTTCACATTTTCTTAACCAATGACCATGCAGTCCATAAAGAAAGGTTCTGACTGAGAAGCGCAGTAATAGAAACTATAAATAAGAATGTCTTCGTTATATGGGTATTTTATTCAGATACCTAAATGTTTTGAATTTCAGGTAAACAAACGTGGACTAAATATGATTCTAGCTTCATGACGCACCCTCAGCATTGATCCATCCTGGTCAACATTATTTATTTATTGAACTGAAAAAGTGAAACTCAGTAAAAATCAGCCTGAATCAACTTGATTATAAAGAAACTGATTATTACTGTGAGATGCTGTAGCCAAAAACTCAAGCACAATAATCTTTTGTTTTTAATACTTATCTTTTTACTTGGAGTGGGTAAACATACACACATTAGACTGGATCATTTTGATATAACTTGTTGGCACAATGATATTTTCATCATTAATATTGCAGTAAAGAAATCTTAAATGTTTTTCTACTTAACTATAATACCTTTTTTCACACCCAAGAAAAACCCCTAATATTACATAATAACTAGTGTAACTGAGATTTTCTTAATTGTCTCTTAATTGTTCTTTACAGGTATACAGCAAATGTACACACATATACACCCAAACACATGCCCACCCCCCGACAGGACTGTGTTCATATAAGTGATTCTTGCTCAAGGTAGCCATTGTATTTACTACCATTTAGACTCAGGCCCTGATGTCATCTGAAGACATTATAGTTTCTACTGTACCCTTCAGTGAGGTTTAAATAGTATGATTAGACTTTAGGCCTAGTCAATTTTGGTCTCTGTACAATCCGAGTCTGTGATAGTCCAAAGTAGACAATAATTCAAAAGAGAACTTTCTGTTTCCATAATAGCCTTACAAGCCCTTCAAGTTCTATTTACTGATTTATCTAAAGTAAGTATATACAAATATATTTTGATAACATTATACTTTTTACAATTAGGATATATCTTAAAAAAGTTATTTTATTTTAAAAAAGAACACATGATAAAACCAAAGTCAAGTAATTTCTGAATTTGTAAAATGAAGGAGTAAAAGTAATAAAATTTTTATTTTTCCATTATAGCTAAATGAGTTTTACTAGAATCCTGAACTGTTCATGTGCAAAATAATTTTTAAAGTGTATTTTCAAAGTTAAAGCTTTGACCCAGTGGAAAAGGGAATTTCAATCAAAAAGGAAGATATTTTCTGACTTTAATAGGGCTCAAAAAGATGGGAAATGGAGATCTATGTCACTTTCTCAGAAAGAGTCTTCATTTCTCTGCTTAAAAACAGACACCAGAGATAAAGCATTACCCAAGGAACTTGGTGTGTGCTTTAATTTCATTTCAGATCACTCTAGTCAACTTGTACTCCTTCATGTGCTATCACTTTGTTCTTTACAGAATATTACTCTTCTGTCACACTTCAATAACTTTATTTTTCAAGGTCAGGCACTTCATAGAAGTCTAAGATGAGTCAGTAATGAGCACAGAGCAAATAACCAGTATTGCTTGAAATCTTCATGCAGGAACCATGCATAGTGTGGTCAGAGGAATATATGCAAACTACTTGCTGACATCCTTCAATAGATAAAACTCATTTCATAGTCTAAGTATGACTGCGATTTGACATGCATTATATCATGAAAGAATTTGTCACTATACAATAGAGGTGTTATATATGCTGGTTATTTGGCTCTTTTCTTTCAAAAAATTATATTTTTTTCTATCTCAGTTTCTCTTAGACACATAAAGGACATGTCTTAAAGGTTGTATAATAGGTGATTTTCTGAAAGTGGTGTGACATGTTCACTTCATATCAATTATGACATCTCTACACATTTCTAAGTGTGTATCAAATGATTTGGTCATTCCCTTTGGTTGGACTGCATACACAGAATTTCTATTCACCATTGGAAATGTCTGGAAATAGCAGTGATATATTGTGCTGATAGGGAGTCATCAATCACCATGTGTTCTACAGTAGCTCCTTTGCCAGACAAGGAAGTTAAAAGGAAAGTAATTGTTGGATGGCCTGTCACTATTAATTCTGGAATTTGCAGCCCACTCTCTTAAAAGCAAACAACCAACAAAAACAAAAGGCAACTTTTTCTGCTACTTTGCAATCAATTTGTTAACCATCCTAACACTTCTGTAGCAAGTAAATTAGAGCTATACGTTTTGTCCATAGGGATTTCTAAAATGATTCACATTCAACCATCTCATTGACTGTGAGGCAGTACATTGCAAAGATACTAATAGGCAGAAGAATGAGTCTCTGAAAAATTTCCAAAATTTGTTGCCAGGTGTGGTAATTAATTTCTCTTGCTAAAGTCACTAGAATAACTTTAGCTTCTAATTCCAAAGCTTATAGCAGAATGTCCAAAATTTGAGAAGTGTGACAAATTCACACAATGAACTTATCTCCCGCTCACTGGCTCATTAGCACTATAATTCATCATGATCAGGAAATTTTGCAGCATTTTCTCTTGCAAACCAAATGAGATTATTCATCCATAGCAGCTGTTACTTGGGACCCACACATTGGAAAAAAAGCTGTGGCAGTGGGGGTGACAGACTGAAGCATTCCCAAAACAGAAATAGATCAGTAAAATCCTCACTTAAAACATAAACAAAAAGAAAAATAAATTTTAATGACAATATTCAAAGAAATTAGAAATTACCTTCAAAAGAAGAACAGAGAGAGAGATGCTTTACTAGTCCCATGGTCTCAAACCAAAAGAGATTTCATTCTATTCATCAAATTTAGTAGAATAAAGAGGCCTTTAATTATAGTGAGCAATATCTATAGGACAAAGATTTTTCATCTTTCTTTTTAAATAGCTGTCATATTTATATTATAATTAGTTTTTTAAATGTTCTCTGTGCACTTAAAACATTACAAAGCTATTTGCATGTATAGTTTGATGATGAAGAGAAAAAGCATTCTCTCAAGCTATGATCATAGGAGACATTTTTTCAATCACTTTACCTCTCTTTTTTTTAGAATGTCATTATAAACCATGTTTTATCAATGAGGCCTCTTTTCTAAGTGACCCACTTTCAAACGGAAAGCTTCAGAAAGCAGTAGAGATATATTAAACCACAGCAGTCAGGAAACATGTATTCCTGTCAGGGGAATCTCTCTCCAACCATACATAGTGTTGCTGTAGATTTTTATCTTATGTAGAATGCCCAGGTGACCTCCATGTAGGGGATGAAAAGTTTATCTCTCTTCTGATCTATCTACTGTGAGTTTTTTAGTAGTTATTGGGGAAAGGGGTGGGGTTCAGGATCCATCTCCTTTCCAAATAGCATGTTGATTTTTTTTTGGAGAAATTACTACTGACTCCCATGTTATACAGCATTGTTGGAGAGAATGCTTCTCACTTTGGAAACTTACAGCTTCGCACAACCCTGATAGGGAAAGAGGGCAGGATCCTGACCTACTCTTCCCTAGCTGTATATTCCATGTATAGGTTTTAATCATGAATAAAGAGATATAAAGTAGAAGAAGTCTTTCTTCTTAGCTATGTCACCATGGCCATAGTATTCCTCTATGATACTGTAAACTACAAATTTACTGCCTTACTTCTCAGAAATGCAATCTTCACCTTCAAGTCATAAATAATTACAAATAATCTATCTCACAAAAATTATAGAATATGAAAATTTTTGATATTACATGCTTTTAATATAAATAACATTTTAAAGAAAAAATTTCCATGATGATATACAATGTATAGCTTATTCTGCTAGTAGGAATGTTCCAGGATCTCTGAGTATATTTTGATTCTACCCTTTATTATAATATTCTTATAACAAATACAAGGCCAAACATTCCATAAAGCTTATTTCATTAAAGCCTGATGATGTGACCTCCTCACCCTATCCCCATTCTTAAAACTGAAATAGCCCTAGCCATCCCTTAACACTGTATTACAGAGTTCAGTCATTACTTTCCCATTTTCAGTTATTTTATAATTACTTTGTAAAGGAAATCTTAATCATGCCATCAAAATATTTAAGGGTCGCAAAGGTGAATTGCTAAATTAAGTTAAATAGTATTTTTAACCTAGCAACAGTTCTGAAAATGTGAAATGGGTAAGAGAATGGGGGTAAGGGATTATGCCTGTGAAGAGGATAGCATTAAAGTGGCAGATTATCATTGCAGATTCATAGACAGAGTTAGACTGTGTTGTATGCAAAAACAGAGTTAAGAGGATTGTGTAGAAAAACTACCCAGAGATAACGTCATAGTAGAAAAACAATCTGGGTTTAGGGACAAAGGTAAAGGGGAGATACAGGAAGACATCTATGATTTGGTTGTAGGTTTATCAAGATGCCAACCTAGCATGACATTGGCGTTAGGAGTCTTATACCCCTGCCCTTTAAAAATTAAACAAATGGATTTTTAGAACTGCATTGGTATGAAATAAATAAACAACAAATATCCAAACAGGCTGAGGGTCCCTCTGCTGTGTGCTGTACTCAGCTTGAATGTTATTGGTATATAGAAATGCTACTAATTTTGTATACTGATTGGATATTCTGAAACTTTACTAAAGTGTCTTATCAAGACTGAGTGTTTTGAAAGAGTTCCCAGAGTTTTCTTGTTATAAGATCATGTCATCAGTGAACAGAGGTTATTTTATTTCCTCTTTTCTAATTTAGATACTTTTTAAATATTTCTCTTGCTTGATTGCTTTGGCTAGAACTTCCAGTAGTATATTGAATATGAGTGATGAGAATGAACATCTTTGTCTTTTTCCAGGTCATAGGCGGAGTCTTTTCAACTTTTCTCTATTCAGTATGATGATAGCTGTCAGTTTGTTATGTATAGATCTTATTATTTTGAGGTGTGTGCCTTCAATGTCTAGTTTGTTAATTATTTTATCATGAAGGGATGTTAAATTTAATCAAATGGTTTTTGTGCATCTGTAACAATTATTATTCTTATAAGTAATAAATATGGTTTAGTTTTTAAATCTGTTATGTGGTGAAACTCATTTATTGATTTCTAAAGGTTTAACCAACCCTGTATTGCTGGAGTAAAGCCCAATTTTTCATGATGAATTTTCTTTTTGATGTGCTATTGGATTTCATTTGCTTATATTTTACTGAGGATTTTTGCATCTATGTTCCTCAGGGATACTGAACTGTAGTTGTCTTTTATTGTTGTTGTTATGTCCTTGATTGATTTTTGTATCAGGGTAAAACTAGTTTCATAGAATGAGTTGGGATGCAATTCCTCCTTCTTCATTTTTGGGAATAGTTTCAGTAGAATTAATTTCAGCCCTTCTTTGTACATCTGATGAAATTTGTCTGTAAATCCATTGGATCCCAGGTGCTTTGGTTAGAATATTTTTTATTACTGATTCAACTTCGTTACTTGTTACTGGTCTGTTTAGGATTTCTATTTCTTTTTGATGCAATCTTGGTAGGTTGCATGCTTCCAGAAATTTATCAATTTCCTTTAGGTTTTCTAGGTTGTATGCATAGAGATATTCATAGAAATCTCTGAGGATCTTTTATTTTCTCCTTATCAATTGCAATGTCATCTTTATTGTTTCCAATTGGGTTTTTTGAATCTTCTCTCTTTTATTCTTGGTTATACTAACTAGTAGTCTATGGATTTTGTTTGCCCTTTCAAAGAACCAACTTTTAATTTCTTTGATCTTTCATATTCTTTTTTGGTCTCAGTCTCATTTAGTTTGCTTTGATCTGTGTTATTTCTTTTCTTCTGTTAACTTTAGATTTGATTTGATTTTGTTTTTCTAGTTCCTTGAGATACTACATTTGGTTTTTAACTTAAGATTTTTCTGTATTTTTGATGTAGGCATTTAACACTGTAAGTTCTCTGTTTAGCACTGTGTTTGCCATATTACAGAGGTTTTGGGATGTTCTGTATCTATTTTCAGTCATTTTCATTTTTTTATTTCTGCCTTAATTTTGTTGTTTACTCAAGGTCATTCAGTAACAAGACATTTATTTCTCATGTATTTCTGTGGTTTTCAGAATTCCTCTTGGCATTGATTTCTAATTTTATTCCACTGTGGTTTAAGAAGATATTTAATATAATTTTGATTTTTCAATTTATTGGGACTTGCTTTGTGGTCAAGAATATAGCCAATTTTGGAGAATATTCCATGTGCAGTTGAGAAAAATGTATATTCTGCAGTTGTTGAGTAGAATATTTTGTAAATGTGTATTAGATCCCATTTGGCCTAGAGTCCAGTTTAAGACCAGAGTTTTTTTGTTAACTTTTTTCCTCAATGATATTTCTAGTGTTGTTGGTGAGGTTGATGTTCCCCACTATTATATATTGCTGTCACTCTATTTTCTTAGGTCTAGTTGTATTTATTTTCTGAATCTGAGTGCTTAAGTGTTGGGTGCATATATATTTAAGATAATTAAATCTTCTTATTGTATTGAGCACTTTATCATTATATCACGTCCTTCTGCATGTATTTGTGTGTGTGTGTGTGCCTGTGTGTGCATGTGTTTACTGTTGTTGATTTAAAGTCTGTTTCATCTGATATAAGAATAGTTACTCAGCTTGCTTGTATTTTCCATTGGCTTGATATATCTTTGCCCACCTCTTTATTTTCTGTATGTAGCTGTCTTTAACCATTAGATTGATCTCTTTTTTTTCTTAGTTAAACTAACTAGTAGCCTATTGATTGTTTCCTGTGGCAGAATGCTGGGTCTTATTTTTTAAATTCACATTTCCAGTTTATATCATTTAGGCCATTTTTGTTCAAGGTTAGTGTTGACCTGTGAGGTTGTTTCTTGTCATAATTCTGATAACTAGTTACCTTGGAATCTCAATTGTGTAATTGCTTTATAGGATATGTGAGCTCTTTATCTACATATGCTTTTATGATGGACAATATTGTCCTTTTATTTCATGTTTAGAAGTCTTCTGAGCATTTCTTGTGTGACCAGCCAAATAGTGACACATTCCCTTGGAATTTGCTTGTGTGACAAAAACTTTATTTATCCTTCATTTTTGAAGCTTAGTTTGACAGGTGTAAAAGAATAATATCTTGGGCCCCCAAAATCACTAAGCTCAAGGGAAAAGTCAAGCTGGGAACTGCTTAGAAAAAACCTGCCTCCCATTCTATTCAAAGTCATACCTCTGTTCAGTGAGATAAATGCATACCTGATTACCTCCTTTGGAGAGGCTAATCAGAAACTCAAATAGTACAACCATTTGTCTCTTATCTACCTATGACCTGGAAGCCCCTTCCTGCTTCCAGTTGTCCTGCCTTTCCAGACTGAAACAATGTTCATCTTACATATGTTGATTGATGTCTCATATCTCCCTAATATGTATAAAACCAAACTGTGGGTTGGGCGCAGTGACTCACTCCTGTGATGCCAGCACTTTGGGAGGCCAAGGCGGGTGGATCACGAGGTCAGGAGTTCGAGACCATCCTGGCTAACTTAGTGAAACCCCATCCCTACTAAAAACATAAAAATTAGCTGGGTGTGGTGGTGGGCACCTGCAGTTCCAGCTACTCAAGAGGCTGAGGCAGAAGAATCACATTAAACCCGGGAGGCAGAGCTTGCAGTGATTCAAGATAGTGCCATTGCACCACTCCAGCCTGGGCAACAAGAGTGAAACTCAGTCTCAAAATAAATAAATTAATTAAATAAATAAAAACTGTGCTCTGACCACCTTGGGCACATATCATCAGGCCCTCCTGAGGCTGTGTCACAGGCATATGTCTTCAACCTTGGCAAGATAAACTTTCTACATTAGTCAAGACCTGTCTCAAATTTTGGGAGCTCACACAGGATATAAAACTTTGGCTGACATTTTTAAGGATACTAAAAGTAGAACCTCAATATCTTATGGCTTGTAAGGTTTCTGCTGAGAAGTCCGCTGTTTGTCTGATGAGATTTCCTTTACGGGTGATTTGACACATCTTTCTAGCTGCCTTTAAAATTTGTTCTTTCATTTTGCCCTTGCATAGTCTAATGACAATATGCCTAGGTGATGCTTATCTTGTATAGTATACTCCAGGTATTCTCTGAATTTCTTGTATCTGGATGTCTTCTAGCTAGATCTATAAAATTTTTCTGAATTATTCCCTCAAATTGGAATAATTTTATGATGAATTAAACTTTTTTTCTACTTCAAGAATAAGTTGTAGACTTGATATATTTACATAGTCCTGTATTTCTTGAAGGCTTTGTTCATTTTTTAAAATTCAGCTTTCTTTGTTTTAATCTGCCTGCGTTAATTAAAAAAAAACAGTCTGCAAACTCTAAATATGTTTCTTCTGTTTGGTCTGGTATATTGTTAAAACTTTCAACTATGTTTTGAAATGCCTTCAGTAAATTTTTCATTTCTGTAAGTTCTGTTTTATTCCATAAAATATATCTGCCACTTCTCTCATATCCCAAGTTGCTGTTCTGTTTTTATTATGTTGGTTTCCAACTTCCTCTAGGATCTCATTGAGCTTTCTTACAATACATATCTTGAATTCCTTATTGGTCAATTGAAAGTTTTCATTTTGTTAAGATTCACTGCTAGAGAGCTGGTGTGTTCCTTTGAGGCGATATCACAACATTCTGTTTCTTCACAGTGCTGGAGTTATTAGGCTGGTTCCTTCTTATCTATAGAAGCTGTCACTTATTATTTTTGCATTTACTTTCATTTGGGTAGAAGTTTTTTTTTTTTCTTTCCATCTTGAAGGTGCACCTGTCATGCATGTTGGGTAGCATCCTTTGTCTTTGCACCTATTGGTTTTAGGGATCCAAGGCATTGTATGAATTTCTTGGTATGAATAGCCTTATTGCAATGGTTGTCTCAAATGCTAGTTGTTTGTCAGTTGTAGTAAAGGCATGCTGGACATGTGGTAAGGTTCACTGGCTTCTACAGCGATGGGAAGGTGGAGGTTTTGAAAGGCTTATTCCCCAGTGCAATGCACTTGCTATCAGGAGGAATTATATTGGATTTTTTAGTTTACCCTAAAGGCCAGTAGATGGTTGTTGCAGATAAGAGCCTGCAGAACACTGCACACTGATATTACCAGATGTTGTAATAGAAAATGCAATTTGATCTTCAGGTCAGTAGGTGGCACTTGAAAGCAAGAAGCAATTGCATGCAAAATAGCAGTGAAATTTTTTACTTGTCCTTTGTTGATTGGAGAAGGTACTGGGATGTCCCTTGTGACAGGGTGACCTAGGGCTCTCAGGGATTCCATCCTACACTCTACAACCTAAGCAGCTGGAAAGTGCAAAACTGGATGACATTGTGTCCAGTGAGCCTATGATTAGGCTCTCTGTGGTGGGTGCAAGTACCAACCTTGGTGGGTGTCTAGTGGTAGATGGAGGGTAGTGAGTGAAATGGAAGTTGATTTGAGATATAGAGAGGCAGACAGGATCAAGTTTTACAGGAACCATGTGGACCAGATTTAAGCATTTGTATTTTATTCTGAAAGCACTGGAAATCACTGAAGTGTTTTAGGCCAATATGTACATGATATGATTTGCCTTTAAAAAAGGGCACTCTGGCAGCTGTATTCAGAATAGATTGATCAAAAAGTTACTGGAAATCAATTTGGCAATATGTATCAAGATCCCTTGCAAAGGCATAAGAATGATAAGTGGACTTTGGGGACTGAGGGAGAGGGTGGAAATGTGGTGATGGATAAAAGACTATACATAGGTGACCGTGTACACTGCTCGGGTGATGGGTGGACCAAAATTTCAGAAATCACCACTAAAGAACTTATTCATGTAACCAAACACCACCTGTTGCCCAAAAACCTATTGAAATAAAACATGTGTAAAGATCCCTAAAATAATTACTTTACATACAGTAGTATAGAAAGAAAACTTGCAAACTAGAAAAAAGATTTCTATTGATAAGAGAAACATGAAGAATTTCAAATATTTTATTCAATAATTTTTTGCCCACGATTCAAGTAGTCACAGGTATGATTTATCTCCTACTTGGGTTTTTGTTTTCTGCACTATATTTATGCCCAGTCTTCACTAGAATGACATATTGCAGAATTGGCCCAACCAGCCAAATATAAGTGCATTTTTATTGCAAAAGTTGGCTGAAGTATTATGTAAATGAACTCAAAGGAGTAGTGAAGGCCAAAGAGAGATATCTGTGAGATTAAAATGTCTCTAAGTCTACACACTCAGAAGATAACATGTTTTGAGTACATATACATATATATGCTAACTTAGGAGAGCTGAACTTTTAAGTCTTGTTTTAAAGTTGTATCAATATGTAACCTTAAAATGTTCTTTCCTCTTCCTGGACCTGTTTCTTCAGTCTGTAAGTGATAGGGCAGATGTGTAGGACACCTTCCTATTTAGCGAGGCACAAAATAAGAACATACGGGCTAGTCCAAAAGAAAGAGCTCTTTACTTAGGCGTTACATTCATCAATACATATGTTAAAGCAAATCGCTTTAGCAATTGGGAAGCAATTAGGAATGTTTAAATGAATAGTTTATTTTACAGTGCTCTAACAGAGAAAACAGATTTTCTTTTCATCACTTGTGTTCCAGAACCCTTTCTCTATTTCTTTTGATATATGTTATCTTTGTTTTGCCACTGTACTTACTTATGTTTTATGGTAAACAAAGACATTTATTATATTTCAAAACATGTCTGTATTATTTGCCTTCAGTACAGTAGAAGAATATAGTCAGTGTTTTTCAAAAGTAATTTCAAGGAAATATAAACTGTTTGGGTTCCTGAATTTACCTTTTAATGCCATTTAAAATATGTTTTTCCTTTCATTTCTATTTTTCCCTTTAACCATTTTAAGCCTAGACAATGAGACAGCTGGTATCATGGAAACTCCAAACGTGTTGATGGAAAAGAATGTTGTTTCTTTGCTTGTTTCCTTTTAAATGTACTCTTAAAAACAACTAACTACTAAACATGGAACATGCCTAAATGAACCTTCTGTACTTGGTGCTGAATTTTGAAAAACTGCATGAATATAAAGAGGCAATTAACATAAGAAAGGCAGATAGCAAATTACGCTTGTGATTGATTAAAGAAATATGTATTAACATAATCTCCCAGCACCTGGTTTTATCTTAAGAAAATAAACGGAATTAAAATTATAATACCCATTGGGTCATAGATTTATTGTGATTGTCATGATAAATCGGTATATTCTTTTGAAAAGGCAAAAAGGTAACATGTAACAATAGGTATACAGGTATTTATATATTCAAATCTAGAAACCAGACTCTAGGGATTTATAATTGTAACTCAATAAAATCCCAACAATTTAATATGGAGAGAGAATTACAGATGAATTCTCTATGATTAAAAACTTTATAAAATGCAGTTAAAATGAACTTGTTCGATATTATGAAAATGATACATTAGTACAAACAGCCATTACATTGTCATTAAATGTTTATTATGAAGTCAAAGCAGAACAATGAGAGGAAGTGTGGGCTTTTAAAATCTTATCTAAAATTGTAAATAAATTTATATGAATATAATATAATAATTATGCTTACATAAATGTATATCCCTGTGTGTGGGCTTGACTCACATTATCCTTATGAATATTGGGGTAAAATTGTATCTAATTTCTGGGATTGTTGTGAGAATTAAATGTGATAATACATATAACATACTCAGAATAGTATCTGACTCATAGCATGCCTTCAATAGATGCTACCTATTACTATTATTATTGTTGTGAACTGACTTAAGTCAGTTTGATCTTCATCATATTTGGATCCTTTACGGTAGATACCATGGGTTTCGTGTAATAACTAGTAGATGACTGGTTTCTGTATGCAAACTAATCAACTATTTAAAATATAAAGTTGCTTTCACATAATAAATAATAAATATGTTAAATAATAATTACAGTTTCAGAACAGCATAGAAGGACTGTTAGAAGATGTGACCACAGTCTTATTACCAGGTCAATTGTTTTAATTAATTCAAATTTCAGTTTAAATTCTACTGGAAATACAAATATTTATTAGCAAAAAAAAAAAAGCACACATCTGAACAAGTATTTATACAACCTCTTCTTGTAAACTTGAAATGAAATCTCATTTTCTGTCTCAAGAAATTCTTCAAGTACATTTCATTAATGGCTCCCTTGAGGCAGTGTTTTAATAGTTGTCAGTTTGATCAAATTTTTCATGCTACATTAAGTGAGAAATCCTCTCTTAGATTGAGGGGCATATGGCCTAATCTGAACCCTTGGGTAAAAGATCCAACCTCAGGGGATAAGCTGCCAAACTTACCTGATTCTTATATTCTTGGCAATATAAGAACAAAATATGTGTTCTTCTTATATCTTGGTTATATAGGAACACAAAATGTGTGCTATTTCTATGTATACTACAAACCTCTTAACACTAATAGCACCAACTAAAAAAAAAGTACTACTATCATATCTACAGCAGTTGTCAAAAGTTCTAGGGAAGACCTTATAAGCCATACTTGAATGTCCTCATAGTACAAATGATTAAAGAGGTTATGTGTCAGCTAACTGTTCCTAGTCTAGAGATCAGAACTAATTAACACACTTAGAAATATTGTACTGACTACACTAAAATGCTTTAAAGCAAATTACAGATTATATAATTGTCATGATCATTTTAATAATGATTATTATTGTAATTATTTTTATAGAGCAATATCTGATTACAGTGGGAGATCTTGATAGCAATTAAATCGGTTAAATCTGTATAGTAAAACCTATGTGGAAAGATTACTGTATTTATCTACAATTGTGCTAAAAACTTGAACAAATACTGCTAAGCTTCAAAGAAGTTGGTGCAGAGAGCATTTATTTTTGAAGAAAAGAAACTTTCCTAAATTTAGCTTTACATGAATGCAATATTAGCTAATAGGAATCAGAATAGACAAAGCAATATAAGTACCCAACAAAGATACTGCTTGTGCTGCTGTAGACTCAGACACAAATACTTCTTTATAATGAGTATGAAATCCCCAGGACACATCCCTCTCAATACCTACTTTCACACAAAATATACAAGAGTCAGAAGATCATCAGTAGGTAGCATGGAATGAGGTTAAGTTAGAGAAAAGAAGTCTGGGCAGGGTCAGGTTCATGCTGCTTTCTTCTGTATACCCACACACTGGACTCAGCACTTCTGTCTCAAGAGGGTCCTGGGGATTAATTATAATGTTAGAACTCAGTGTTGTTGTTTTCAAAATTTAGGGTCCATCTGTATCATTTTGTAAAATGTGTTCGTTCTAATTCTACAGAACAAATTCAATTATTCACATACTACTTTCTGGTGATTTTATATGGTATTGAGTCAAATATTCCCTTCTAGTGGTTTTAATGATAAATATTTAAGTTTCTATCTTTTTTTTGGCAGCAATATTCTGGTGCCTCCAGAGACTGGTCAGTCAGCTTATTTCTTGCAAAAAGTGGCTATGTTTCTGTCTTTTATTACATTTTCCTAATGTCGGTGAGAAGTGCCACCTTAACTGGCTTGTTTAGGAAACTTCATTTCAGTCACCAGCAAGGCTTTCTAAATCTGCACATGCCCTTTTCCCTTCCCACTTTCTGAGGTTCGGGCACCTCACTCCATCCCCAGAATTGCAATGTTTTCTGAAGCACTGTAGATACACAAGCCTCTGAGTGATACTTTTACACTCATCCAATATTATTCTGATTCTAAGTTAATTTAGATAATTGTGTTAGTGTAAGAGATTTGTGTTCCATTTCCCTTAAAACAACTTCATCTCTCATTTAAAAAGGCCTTATGGGAATAATATTTAATAATATTTATGTGAAACGTTCTATTATGGAAGAAGAAACTCCTGTACTCTTGAGAGTTCTTGTTTCCCTACCTAAGCTTGAGGATGGATGCTCTGTTTAACCTAACAACATGTTACCTACAGGATGACACAGCATGGTGTTGAGAACAGAAAGTTTGGTGCCAGAGAGGCTGGAGTTAGAATCTGGTGCTGTCACTATGAGCCTGGTGACTTTGGGATAGTTACTTGCTTTATTTTGTGCCTTATTTGCTTCATCTATAAGTTGAAAACGGAAATGATGCTTCTTTCTTTTTTGGAATCAGGGTCTTGCTCTGATACTCAGGCTGGAGTGCAAGTGGCAGCCTCGACATCACAGGCTCAAGCAGTCCTCCCACCTCAGCCTCCTGAGTAGCTGAGTCTACAGGCATGTGTCACAGCACCTGGCTAACTTTTTAAATTTTTTTTAGAGACGTGGTCTCGCCGCATTTCCCAGGCTGATCTTCAAATCCTGAGTTCAAGCAATCTGCCCACCTTGGCCTCCCAAAGTGCTGGGATTATAGGCATGAGCAACCTCACCCCGCCAATGATGCTTATTTCATAAGATTGTTAATATTAAATTAAAAAGTATAGACTTTTCTGGTGCATAGTTATTACTTTTAAAGTAATACCTTTAGTTTGTTTTGAAAATAATTTGTTTTTATAATATTATGTTGGTGCAAAAGTTATTGCAGTTTTTCCAATTGAAAGTAGTGGCAAAAACTACAATAACTTTTGCACCAACCTAATAATATCTTTAATACTATCTTATTTGAATACATTAAAACATATCACATTAAAATTCATTTCCAAATTCTTTATAGTAAACTCCTTTTGTGTTTTCTAACATAATTATTGTATATAATTATGGTCCTTATCAGTGACATGAAGAATGAGCTGATTAATAATCTTAATTATATTGATCACAGACTAGTAAGAAATCCTATGGGAACATGGTAGTAAGAGATAAAGCAATAAATTAATCATTTTATTTAATCAAAATACATTTAAGTAGAGAGTACTTTATTAAAAATACAATAAAAGCAAATTAAATTTATGCACATATATGGCTATCTGAAGTTATGCTGAGAAAATATCTAGACTCAAATTATGTTCTAGATAGGTCTTATGGTCAATAACAATAAAAAGGTTACAATAACAACTTACTTCTCAGCTCTGCATTTTGTGTTATGTAAAAGGTGTGATTTTGGTTAGCATAGTTAAAAAGCAGAAATATGATCACATTAAGAATAGCATCATTCATTTAATAAAAATAAACAGAAACCACTGCTGTTTTCATTTATTCTCAAATTCTAGAAAGTACAAGAGTGACTTGGAATAAGGAACACTGTCTCCATACCTCATCAGTATTCACAGCACTCTCACAATTCATAAAATGTATTTCTGCTCAGCCATTCCAGAAAATATGAAACGTTGCCCATTTTCAAATGGCATATGTATTTATGTGTTTCAAATGAAATTTGTACTTATTACTGTGTTTATATAAATATCCCATTTTCTTTAAATTGAAATGTTTGGAATCAGTTTCCAAGACAAACTCAATGGGGATGAAATGTGCTATTAGGGATAAAATCAGAAAGGAAACCCTGGAAGGTGATCTGAGAAGTCAGAAGGTAATTTCAATATTCTCTCCATGGAGAGTCTGGTAGTTAGAGCTCCATAATGGAAATCAACCTCACAGAATCCTGGAAGATGCAGTAAAATGGGCAGAGCTATGGTTTCTTGCTCTCATTTCCTGACTAGCAAAATGAAAATAGAAAATTAATCAAGTCAGAAGTGGTGATGGGGTGTGGAGACTCAGAGAGACACACATTGCTCTCATTTGCATCAGCCAATGAGAAATGCCAGTGTCCCAGCCTTCTGCCATTCTGATATGGCTTTCATGATTGGGAATAATTATAACAATGATAGACTTAGCACTTTGTGACAACTTAGTGCTGCCTCCTGTAATTGAGCATGTGTAATGCTGCACAACATGGCAGTCTGTTGACTTTACGTTTACTTAAATTCATATATTAAAATAATTTTTTTTGGAAACAGATCTGGTTCTGTCACCCTGGGCTGGAGTGTAGTGGCATTGATCTCAGCTCACGGCAATCTCCACCTCTTGGTTTTAAGCAATCCTCCCACCTCAGCCTCCCAAGTAGCTGAGACTATGGGTGCATGCCACCACACTCTGCTTTTTTTAAAATTTTTTGTAGAGATAGGGCTTCATCATGTTGCCCAGACTGTTCTTTAAATACTGAACTCAAATGATCCGCCTGCCTTGACCTTCCAGAGTTTTAGGATTATAGGTGTGAGCCATAGCATCTGGCTTAAATACTTAAAAAAAAAAACTGTCAATAAGATGCTTTGAAGAAGAGTATGTGTTTTAATTAACATGAAGACAACACATGGGTAAATAGTGGCTCTGACCTGTGCTAAGAAGGTGAAATATATTATCTACTTTATCCTTATAGAAACTCTTTATAATGGAATAGATCTTCATTTTATTGAAGAAGAAATCAACACTAACAAAGACTGAAACTTGTCCTAGGACACAGATCTCATCATTAACAGACCTGGGACTTTAAGCCAGATTATTCTAATTCTAAAGCACATAATTTTTTTTTACCTTTTTGTTATTAAAATTCCAAATGTTTAAGATGCAAACACAAAACTGTATTAGATCTTCATGTATCCATCACCCAGCTTCAACAACTATTGATAGCCTGTCATTCTTGTTTCATATATATTAATACTTCTATCCAGTCTCTATTCACACATTAAAAAAAAAGTTTGATAGAGGGATTTTGTATGAGAAAAGATTTTAGGTATTGTCTGTGAAGGCCTTTGGATCCCTGAGGGTGGAGGGAAGACCCAGCAGTGTCGATGACTGATGGTTGTCAGTCATGTAACCCAGCATCTCTACCAGGAGGACAGTTCTCTCTCAGCAAAAATCAGTTGTTTTATATTATTTATTCTACAGAGATTTTATTCTCAGTAGAGGTCAATGTGAAAATGCATGTCAAAGTCTCTTATAAAATGTGATTTTTAAAATTTATAACCTATAAATTTGGCTGATTATGTTAAGATTTTAACTAACATAATACTTAGGTTATAAAGTCAAATTATCTTAATTCAAGATCATGCTGATTAGGAAAATCATTTCAAATGGAATTTTGTTGCCAGTCCAGTGTTTTTAATGTTAGTTTATGAATACATCTGCGTTTTTATATTTGATCTATAATTGACTATTTTCACTCTAAATCAGCTGAATTTTAAGCAAATGATGACTCAATTTGCTGAACGCTTTTGCAAGCACAATCCATATTTTTAAAAGCCAGGAATTGTATCTTGAAAAAATCAAACCAGCCAGTCTGCTGTGTTAATATGTAAGTCTCAGACTGTGATTTAATTGCAGAGTAATACTTGAATTTAAAGCATTACACAGTTTTCTGTCGTATGTAACTCATTTTTCTTTTTCTTTTTTTTTTTTTTTTGGAAAGAGGAAGAGAAAGAGGGAGAGAGAACAGGAGTCTTGCTCTATTGCTCAGGCTGGAATGCAATCTAAAAATAGGTATTAAAGACCTCTTTTATGCCAATAATTGTGCTTAACAACAGAGACAGGAAGGAATAAGAGAAGAAAAAAACCAACAGCCAACCAATATTTCATTTAAATCTGTGAAATGCTATGCAATTACTGAAGAACGATTTACTTCCACTTATGTGGTCACTTTTAGAATAGGTATAATATGATACTGAGAAAAATGTGTTTTGTGCATTTGGGGTGGAGAGTTCTATAAATATTTATTGAGTTTACTTGTTCCAGGTCTGAGTTCAAGTCTTAAATACCTTTGTTAATTTTCTATCTCATTGATCTATCTAATGTTAACAATGTGGTGTTAAAGTCTCCCGCTGTTACTGTGCGGGAGTCTAAGTCTCTTTATAATTCATTAAGAACTTGTCTTATGTATCTGGGTGCTCCTGTGTTGGGTGCATATATATTTATGATCATTAGCTTTTCTTGTTGCATTGATCCTTGTACCATTATGTAATGTCCTTCTTTGTTTCTTTTAGTCTTTATTACTATTAAAGTATGTTTTATCAGAGAAAAAAATTACAACTCGTTTGTTTTTTTTTTTGTTTTTTGTTTTTTGTTTTTTTTTTTTGCTCTCCATATGATTGGTGAACCTTCCTCCATCACTTTGTTTTGAGTCTTTATGTGTCCTTGCATATGAGATAGATCTGGATACAGCGTACTGATGAGTTTTGACTTTTTATTCAATTTGCCTGTCTGTGTCTTTGATTGGGGCATTTAATCCATTTAAATTTAGGATTAATATTAATATATGTGAGTTTAATATTGTCATTTAATGCTAGCTGGCTGTTTTG
>CAUYLG010043178.1:0-11699 GCA_963573385.1 Cacajao melanocephalus
GTCTCCTCAGAATGGAGCAGCTTCCTCTTCTCTGTCCCGTTAACAAATATGTAGCATTTGATTTTCACATTCCGGTTTGTGATGAGCTTCCTCAGGACGAAGACCTGGACACTTTCCTTTTGGCCAGTCTCCTGCCTCCCACTCCTCTTCCATTTCCGCTGGCTCTAAATGCCTGCTAGATTCAACCTTCTTCTGAAGTCATGGGCATGTGGGCTTCAGTTTCAGCTCCAACATGTAAAATGGTGGGCTTATCGACCTGACTGTCCTGAGCCCAGAACATTTTCATTTTATGCCATAAAGGGATTTAAGCTCAAATCACAAATCACTGGCTTCATTGTCAGGAGGCAGGAAAGCTGTACTGTGGCTTTGTAGCTAAAACCCAGAATCACAACCCATTTTTTCTGATTTTTGTCATCATTCTCGCTTCTTACCCTGCTTCTGGGCATTGTCTCTGGGTCCTCAGCAAAGAAGGATTTCATGTTTCTCCAAGTTATTCCTTAAGTGAAAATACAATTTATACTGAGTTTCATTTTTTACTTAGCCTTTTCCTTACATAATCTGAATCAATTTTCATCATGGCCCTAGAAGGTGAGTGGGCTGGTGTTCTCAACGTTTCCTCTTTTTCCTCTTTCTCTAACGGAGGAAGTGGCGGTGGTGTGGAGTTCATGCAGCTGAGAACTAGCAGGACAGTAATTCAAATGTGGACATTCTTTTGCTAGTTCTGGGCATTTCTTTTGAGCCAGTGTTTCTCACCCCTGGCTGCATGTCAGGATCACCAGGGAACCTTTTAAAAAAAATACTGATGCCTGGGCCTCACCCCAGACGAATTAAATCAGTGTCTCTGCAGACAGGGGTCTCAGTGCCTTTTCAAAGGTCCTAGGTCATTTGAATATGCAGCCAGGTCCAGGAGCCGCATCTTCAAACTGTGTTATTTTCCTGCCTCTACATCAGAGCATGGGTGCATGTGTGGACTTGGGGAGTGGACGCTAGCACAATGCTGTCATTTAGCCCGTAGTTCTTCCACTTGGCTGGCACACGTGACGAGCAATTAAGTTTTAATGACTCTCTTTGTTCATTGCTATCTCTATGCCCACACCAGTGTCGTATTTCCTTAAAATGTAAGTCCTTTCATTATACAAACTGCAGGAGTATAACATGTTCTTGCTATTATATGGCATGTCATAAAGCACACAGCACCCTAGTCCTCGAGATGAGGTCATCCAAAGACTTCAGTCTTGCATGCATAAAGAACCTTTCTAAAAACAAAAGCAGACAAAGGCCCCACTCCTCAGATGGAAGTGGAAGCAAGAGCTCTGGGCCTTCCCCAGCTCCCTCTCCTTGCAGATAACCGTTTGCTCCATCGAGGTTGAGGGTGACCATGGGGCGCTCAGACATACAGAGCACAGTTCCAAGACCAGGTTCTAGACTTGAATCTAGGAATTCTGACTTTCTCTGCTGCTTCTCTGCCCATGTTCTGTAATCTGTGGTTGTATGGCTGACATCATGAGTCCGTGTGGCAGCGTTGTGATGCTGAGTTGCCAAGGCCAGTGTCAGAACATAAATTCTCGGACTCGCGCTGGGGATCCCAGCCCTGCTATGGGGAGGTCTTCCCCGGGGAACACGTTTCCTCTCAGCACACGGTTCTCTCCTTCCTCCGCCTCCTGGGATCTGCCTCCCGGGGACCTGCCCTCGCTGCCAGGGTTGAAGTGAAGCCCTGTTTACGCCGTGATGCGGGTGAGCTGGAGTTTGGGATTTCTGACTGAGGCTATTAATTGGAGCCACATCTATATCACTTAAAATCTTCTCTTCAGACAATGCTAAGAAACTCACATAATGTCTCAGAGATCCAGTGCTTTAAAGTATCAGTCATGCACTCACCCCATATAGAGAGGATTTTGGTTCTATCCACTTAGCCTGTGTTTATTCCATGGGTGGTACCAGTGAGGGGGAGGTATTTGCTTGCAGAACATCAAGCAGTGATACAAGGGCTCTTCTGATTTCAGTCTTGTGGAAGGGTGACTGTTCAAGTCAACACAGCAATTGGCAGGTTGTTATGTTTTTCTTTTTTTTATTAGTTATTATAGGCTGTTGCTTTATGCCTACTTATTTGCAGATATTTTTTAATTAAGCCCAACTTTTTATAAGATATATGTAAAAATTAGCTCACTATATGAAACTAGGTAGGCTTGAAAAAATGATGATCGGCAAATTGAAAATTGTTTTTAATTGAGTATGAACCACTATACTACTACCATGCTTGAAGTATGGGGTAAAATAGTAAAAGCCTAAAAAATGTAGATAAGTAAGCTTGAGTGCATTTAAATAAAGCTTTTTGGCCAACATGCAACAAAGCTTCAACCTATCTGGCAGTGTGATTGATACAGGATATTCCCACCTTAGCTAGACAGGTCCACCTGTTAGGATTTCCTCAGGGTTAAGAGGCAGGCATCACCCTCTGTGGACTTCAGTCTTACTCTGTCATCAGTAAGGGATTCTGCCTGCCCAGACAGGTATCTTCATGGGCTCCATTTGGTGATAAGAAATCTTGACCTGCCTCTGACATCATGAGCCGCAGAAGTCTGCAGAAAAGCTGCTTAATATGCAAGCCTGTGGTTTATATTGAAGGGTAGAACATTTTTAAAAGGATAATTATCTTGGAGAAAATAACTTTTAGTATCAAGTAACTTTGAGTTAAGAAGCTATCGATTTTAAGGAGAATATAAGCCTGGCATTCCTGAGACTGAATTGAATGGGTTACATTGTTCTCCAGGAACGAGGTGTTCAAGCTGAACATTTGTATGTGGCTCTAGTCTGATAAAAATCCAAAATGTAGCTCATTGTAAAATTAACCTGATAAGTGGTACTCTAGATCAGCACTGTGTAATATAAATATAATGCAAGTGGAAGAATTATATAGGTGATATTACATTTTCCAGTAAATGTTAACCATAATTAAAAGAACCAGATGGAATTAAATAATATAGTTATCTAACCTAAATATTATATCAACAAGCAATCCATATATAATGATTAATGAGACGTTTTACATTGTTTTCATGCTGTGATGAAATCTTGTGTGTATTTTATGTTTACGACACATCCCCAGGTAAACTGTACATGAGGCTGGTACGGGCCCTGCTCATTGCACGGGTGTACCCAGATCATGAGAAACACTTTGTTCAATCCTTCCCAATACTCTGCTCTGTCTAGGCATATGATGAGCTCAGTTTCTTTAAAGTTCATTTTAGTTGCATTGAGGTTTGAGTGTGGTATTTAAGAGCGCTTGCTGAGAAATTAGATGGTCAGGATTCGAATCCAACTCCACTATTCACAAACTAGATGATGTTAGACAAGCTATGTAGCTTCCCTGGGCCTCATTTTTGTGATCTGTAAAACTGATGTAATGTATCTACCTGGTCGTGAGGATTAAATGACAATTCGTGTTTAGTACTTAGCACACAGTCCCTACTTCTAGGTGATTATAAGTGTATCTTCCCTGTCTCCACAAATGAACTACAGTGTGTCAGGAAATGAAACTAGATGATAAATCTAGGGATAAATTTGGTGTCTGCTTGAGGAAGCCATAAAGCGGGGTGAGTAAATATTCTAGTATGATCTGTGTGCCCCACCAGAGTTCTTAATGTTAAGCCTGTGTTTAGCTGTTCCTCTACTGAAGTCTCCAGTAGGGTTCATTCCAAATTTCAAACTGAGTTGTAGAGTTAGCCTGGCTTAATAAAGTTTTAGTTTTATTGCTATTAAAATCTCCATGGAAAGGAGAGTGCTTCTATTCTGCCTAAAAAGTGGTGATATCCACACAGAAATAAACTTTATTTAAAAGACTACCTGAAATGGCTATTAATTAACTGGAATATCCATATGAATTTAAAAGACCAAGCTCTTACTTCAAAGTAAAGCTGGATTTCAGAGGTCAAAAAGAGTCTTAAGGATGATCTAATCTATTATCCTCATTTTGCAAATGAGAAAGTCATTCTGTGCTCCTGAAATTCCCACTTTCCCATCTTCAGTAAATACAGTATTTATATATTTTTTTAACAATTTATTTTTTAAAAAAAGACTGGAAATAACTCATGCTAGTAAATTTTCTGTAAATCACTTACTTTTGAGCATTTGAACAGGTCTTAAGTCCGGAATTTTCCAGCAGAATGCTAGTGATGCTTAACAAAATGTTTAACAGATAATGGTCCTGACATTAAATAATTTTGTCTAGTCAATTTTTTTCAAGTCTTAAGAAGTTAATATTCCGTTTTGATAAGCCTAAAGTTTTATAAGCTACTTGAGAATTATCTGAATTTTTTAGAAGATTTCAAATAATGTGACTAAAACAAAATCAAAAGCAATGGCAATTTCAGATAAAGAGTGTGTATATGTGCGTGTGCATGTGTGTGTGTATGTGTGTGTATCTGTGTCTCCCTCTCTTAGGTGACGATAACGGAGTGGAAAATAGAACTTGGTGACATTACTTTGACATTAAGTCTTTTCCACTCCCTGCCTTCGTGATTTTGTGCACCCCTTCCGCCTTCTGCAGGTGGCCTTCTCAAGTGCAGGTGGGTGTGGAGGAAAGCCAACTTGTGCCCTGGCACAGTTCTCCAGAGCCAATGCCTGGTGCTTTAGGAAGATGTGTTGCTGGCACCCTTGGCCACAGATGGTCTCTCCAGCCATGCCCAAGTGTAGCGAGCCATGTGGGGCCACTTAAAACCATCAGACCATTTATTCTTGACTGGCAATAGGCAAGCTCACTTTAACCTAAGTAGAAACTAACTTTATTGTCATTTTCAGTCATAAAGTAAAATTCCAAGACCAGACATGCTCATAAAGATTTTCTAATGGGTTCTTTGTTTTATTTTTTTCAATTTATTAGAAATCATCTGAAACTTGATATCTGCATTACTTCCTTTAAAAGTGTACATATATTTTATTTGATTTTAAATGATCTAAAATGCTCTCCTGATTTTAGTAATGAATGACATTGTCCTAGAAGAGTCATCAATTCTGTCTGCATAAGAGAATGTTTCTGTGTGTGAGCCAAAGCATGTCACAAATGCTAAATGTTTCCTTTTAGAAGAATGAAGAACAAAGAATTGGAGTACTGGAGGGCTTGAGAAATTGCAAGTCAGCCTGGAGTAGCAGGAAGCACCCTTGAGTTGGGAAGAGCTGGTTTTGAACCCCTGCTAGGCATGCTGTAGCTCTGTGTCTCCAGGAGTTAGGTAGCATCTTGAGACGATGTACTGGGAAATAATAATGCCCACTTGGAGGATTACGTGAGATGCTGAACCTGCCATGACTGATGTAGTGTGTAGCCTCTCAGCTGGATACTCAGTCGTGGTAGCGGTTGTCATGTGTGCTGCTCTTACCACGAAGATCCCTGTTCTTCTGTCACCAGGAACATATCACAAAATAGAATGTGGCTTCTAGGCAGGATTGGGAAGACCCAGAAAGGGGAGGGCATTCCAGGTAGAGGTAAAGAAATATGCAAAGTTGAAAGCATGGAAGAATTTCATGTTTCATTTTTCCTCCCACAGAACTGCTAAAATTGGAACGAATATGGTTAGTGGGTAGAGAAAGTTGAATTAATGTTCCGAAGGAATCATTGTCCTTTATTTCCACCACCCCAGTTTTCCATGTGAACCTAGAAAATAGGAAATATCAGAACCTTCCTGCCTCTGTGCATGTTTCTTTGCTTCTATTTTTTAAACACGTTATTTTCCATCATGGCATTAGTCCTGATATAGCCTTAGATAAGGAAGCTGGGTTGAGGTCCTTACTCAACCTGCATAAATTGCCATATTGCAATTCGTGGTGCACTCCCTACATCCAGAACCTTCTCTTGCAACTGCAATCACTGCCTGACAAGCAGCCTCCTGGGCATGGAGCTCCAGCTCATCTCCCTGGTTAGGGGTCTTTGTAGAGAGGACAGAGGCCTAGGGACTCTCTCAAGTTCCACACAATTGACCTTGTTCTTTCATTTTTACTAAAGGAAAGACTTTTATTATAAAAGATGTGCAACTTTGGCTGGGCGCGGTGGCTCATGCCTGTAATCCAGGATGGGTAGATCACAAGGTCAGGAGATCAAGACCATACTGGCCAACATGGTAAAACTCCGTCTCTACTAAAATACAAAAAATTAGCCAACTGTGGTGACACGCACCTGTAGTCCTAGCTACTTGGGAGGCTGAGGCAGGGGAATCCCTTGAACCTGGGAGGCGGAGGTTGCATTGAGCCAAGGTCACGCCACTGCACTCCTGCTTGGGCAACAGAGCAAGACTTGGTCCCAAAAAAAAAAAAAAAAAAAAGGAAGAAGAAGAAGAAATACAACTTTGAGGAGATATAGTTGGAGTGTGTAACTCCAAGGCCACTCCTTAGATAAATTTCAGTAAGTGTGTGTGTGTGTATGTGGGTGTGTGTGTGTAGGACCTCCAATACTTCAATGAGAATAGCTCAAGATGTAGGGAAACTATCCATTCCCATTAACTCAAGAGAAAAGAGTCCCAGCTTCATTAACCATTGCTTCCTCCTCTCTTACGTGCAGGGCAGGTTATGCGGAGGCTGTAGCCGAGGACAAGGCGTGTGCAGCTGTTGCCAGGACATTTGTCCAATCCACGTTGACATTTGAGGCATCGCAGCGTGTGGTATGTGAATTGCAGTGAGATCTTACAGTTGTGTTAGGAACATGAGGAAGGTTACCTGAAAACAAACAGAACTCGCAAGGCAATGACTGATTTAATATTCGGGCAATTGGGTTCTTTTCTACCAGTTATTTCTTACTGTTTTTAATGCTTACATGTTTCAGTAGTATGACATCATCTAGTCAATTACATACACATGTTAAATTCGTACATCAACTATTACTTTTTCTTATATCTTTATACTGATGAGAGCATTGCCTATAATCTAAATATTTCATAAATGAACCAAATCAAGCAGAGAACTTGATCCAAAAAATAAAGTTATGTTTAATTTCCTAATTTTTCTCTTGTTATACTTATGTGGTGCCTTCTGAATTTCAAAGTCCTCCCACCCCCACTTTTTCACTTGAGCCTGAGTGCCTGCTTCGTGTGAGGCCATGTTGTAGACATAGCTTGTTCTCCTTCAGCCCTTGAGTGCCATGTAAGAAAGTTGCCACCATACCTCTTGGAAATGAGGAAACTGAGGCAGAGGGAGGTCGGACAATTAGCCACAGGTGCGCAGACTTCAGACCTTACCTCCAATCAGAGACCCACTTTGAGGATATGGTTTCCTTTTTCAATGGAGGCATGTCCTTGGCAATCATTTGTGTCCCTTTTGAAATCGATCTTTGACTTAATAGTGTACATTTTCAGCTCTATTAAAGAATGGCATTGCCTGACCACGTGCAGGTTCGAGGTCTGGGCAGCCCTTACTGCCAGGAGACTTCGAAGCAGACTCTCAGCTTTTGTGGCCTTCACTTTCTCTTCCAATTATGAGTGGGTGGAATTGAGAAATGCTACAAATTAAATTTCCAGCAAAGACTGAGAAACGAACCAATCTGCTGGAACCAATGTTCTCTATTTGCTACACAACTAATTTTTTTGAAATTCATACTTTTCAAGGCATCACCTGTGTACTTTCTTTTACTTTTGATGCCAATATCTTTAGCAACTTATCCTTTCAGTGTCACTTTGCATTAATATCAAACTGCCAGAGTGAATTTTTAAACTTTTATTTTCTTTACATAATTAGTGTATGTCCATTGTAGAAAAATTGAAATATTAGAATAATAGATAACATAATTTTTAAAAGCACTGGAAATTCAAAAATTCAGTGAGAACCACCATTAGTACGTTGTTGAAAATTCTTCAAGACCTATTTATTTGATAGTCTTCAATAAGATTTTAAATTAACGTGGGTCAAACTGTACCATTTGTTCTTTACTCCTTTTTCCCTTTTTGCATTGTATGTATCTTCCTGTACAAAGAACTCTTTTATTTTTCTTTTCTTTTTTGAGACAGAGTCTGGCTCTGTCACCCAGGCTGGAGTGTAGTGGCACAATCTTGGTTCACCGCAACCTCTGTCTTTTAGGTTCAAGCGATTCTCCTGCCTCAGCCTCCCAAGTAGCCAGGATTACAGGCAAACGCCACCATACCTGGCTAACTTTTGTATTTTTAGTAAAGATGGGGTTTCACCATGTTGCCCAGGCTGGTCTCGAACTCCTGACCTCAAGTGATCCACCCACCTTGGCCTCCCAAAGTGCTAGTATTATAGGTGTGAGCCACTGCACCCAGCCTGAAGAACTACTTTTCTGTTACCTTATTTTGTTCTGTTACCTTATCTAGCATTCTACTTTATGGATATACTGAGTGTATTTCATCAATTGTTGTAATTTCATTAGTAGAATTTTTAAATTTTTGCCTTATAAACACAGTTTTAACAACCATTCTTTACCTAAAACCTTCCACAGTGTTAAAGATTTCCTTAAGATAAATTCACAGTAGAATTGCCTGATTCAAAGCTGTGTACATTTTGAGACTTTTGAGATGGGCAATATCTTTAGAATCCTGCTTCATTTTACGTGTGGCCATATCATTGCATGTCCTTTGCTATTGAAAACATAGCTAACCATCCAGTGTTTGAACAGTCTGCCATTACACATAGAAGTGTCATGAATTCGACCTTAGGAAAAAACTAATCTCACAGCACAAATTTAGTTTTGTAAACTGTAAAAATGTATTTCAAAATATGTTCTAAATTCTCATAAACTCAGTTAAAATTCTGTCACTTTTGTTTTCTTGTTCGTATATTAAATCAATGTATGAAGTACCTACTATGTGTGATACACTGTGAGATGCAGTGGTGATTTGTAAATGATGGAACATGATCAGCTTTGGAGAAGTTCACCTTTTAGTTACAGAATCCACGCTTATATTGAGTCTCTAAAATACAGTATGAAAAGCATTACATTTATTTTAAAAATGAAATCTCAGTATGAGCAATTTAATGTAGTGACCGTTACTGTTTCTGATGTGTAACTCTGGAAATTTCAAGATCCACACCATTAAAGAAAGCTAGGATTGTGTTCATCATACTAAATGCCAGAGTGCACTATGGGAACATTTCTGCCCCCATGTCACCCACCCTTAAAAAGTAGCCTTTTTATTGCTTCTTGAATATTTCCAGGAATGGATAGCTTACAACTCAACAAGGCAACTGATTCCATTGTTGGACTGTATTAAGGGTTTGAATATTATTCAATTTTACAATAGGCACCTGCTGTTCTTACTTTTAGCCCCTGGAGAGCTACAGACTAAGTCTAATTCAGTTCAATGTAATAGATATATTTTAATGATCTACTATGTTCAGAATGTGTTCTAGGTTCTATGGGCTAATTTCTATTTCATATGACAGTATTTTAGATATTTGATATAGTTTTTCTAAATACACAGGTTAACAAGTTGACCTCATCAGGAAAATTGGATCATTAGTATAAGTCTCCTAAATCTCCATAAAGCAATACATTTTGGCCTCAGTTCTTGACCACTTTTGCACGAGCTAGTTGAAAAGATTTTTACAGTCAATCAGGAAGATGCAGCCATTTACTCCTCCCACTTCTGTACATATTACCAACAATTATATTAAAAAGAAAACAAAAGTCATTTGCACCACACTATTACTAGGTATGATGTGAAAAGTCGTGCCACACGTTTTAGTTCGTTTTCACACTGCCATGAAGAAATTCCCGAGACTGGATAATTTATGAAGAAAGGAGGTTTAATTGACTCACAGTCAAGCATGGCTGGGGAGGCCTCAGGAAACTTACAATCGTGGCAGAAGGCAAAGCTGAAGAAAGGAACCTTCTTCACAGGGCCACGGGAAAGAGAAGTGCTGAGCAAAGGGAGAAAAAGCACCTTCTTCACAGGGCCCCAGGAAAGAGAAGTGCTGAGCAAAGGGGGAAGAGCCCCGAATAAAACCATCAGATCTCATGAGAATTTACTCATAACATGAGAACAGCATAGGGTAATCACCCCCATAATTCAATTACTTTCCACCAGGTCCATCCCACGACATGTGGGGATTATGGAAACTACAGTTCAAGATGAGATTTCGGTGGGGACAGAGCTAAACCATGTTACCACAGTTTTGTACATCTGGTATAAAACAAACCCACCTCAAAAGCTGGAAAGCTTCATGGGTCCCCTATGGCTGCACCCAGGCAAGCCCCCAGCCTTCTCTAAGCCTTGGTCACTTCAGTCAAATGAACGAATTAGAAATTTTTGAGGAGACTTTAACCACAAAATTTTAAGATGAAATTTTGTGCTTGGGGTTCTGGGGCTTAGCTCACAAAGCTCTGGATGTTTCTCATGTTATGTTTTGTTTGGTCGAAGCTTCCTCTCTACCCCTGATGGAGTCTAATCCTGATACAATGTTGCACATGCATAGTCACCCTGCACACACTCCACGCTGCAGCCATGTCCTATGAAGTTGACATGTGTTACCTGACTTCATCCTTAAGATAATGCTAGGGAAGGAAACATTATCATCCCCATTTCCAGCAGGAGAGACCTGAGGCAGAGCATTATGTAATGTGCACAAGGGCAGAGAGAAGAAGGTTAGTTCCATTTAAAAGGCACCCCATAGTCTGAGCTCCTGATTTCTGTCTTATATGGAATGGGCAGGTGAACGCCTTTACTCCTCCAAATTTTTAACTCCAAACAGTTTCTTGGAGTTGGTTCACCTGGTTGTCTTGGAGATAATGCCTATTACCAAGGCAACTTTGATATGCAAGAAAATGAAGCAATAAAAACAATTTAGCAATGTGTAAAGCCGTGAGTCACATAACCAGGGCACCTATGCAATGTCGTACTAGTGTTTTGTGGTGGATTCACCAAAGTGAACGAATCTGACATCATACAAGCAAGAATAGTTATATATGCTCAAAATCCTCCTTATAGGAAGAAAAACTTCTCAGAAAATCTAATACTTTCCACTTCAGTCCACAAATGAATTCAGTTGTTCGTACATATTTTCTTAAATTTTACTTTAATGTTTTCTGACTGACGACACTTATTATTTTTTCTTTCATCCTTTTCTGATATCTGTTTTTATTACTTGTTATATCCACCTACTTGAAATTCCACATAATTTTTCTACATCAAAGCTTTTGTTTCGTTCACCTCTCACCCCATCCTTGACTTTATGACACACACTTGTCCTGCTTCTTAAGTAGATAAATCACATAAGTTCTGTCTGTTGACAACAGCTTTCTACCTTTCTTAGTTCACATTCTCTGATTAGAAGAAGCTAGTGAAAGAAATTCCCAATACGCAGTGTTGCCTGCTTGTTGCCTACACATTAAAAACCCTTATAAACATAGAATGGCAAATGGAAATACCTTGAAGGCTGTCACTCAACCCGAACTACCTGGCCAACAAACTTGAAGGTAAAGTTGAACTGAAAGGGAAAAGCAACCTGGGCATGGAACAGGTGTTCATTTGAGGAATAATCTCGATTCCCTCCCTCCCTCCCTTCCTTCCTTTTCCTCCCTCCCTTCCTCTCTCCCTCCCTCCCTTTCTCCCTTCCCTCCTTTTCCTCCCTCCCTTCCCTTCTCCTTCCTTCCTCCCTCCCTTCCTTCCTTCCTTCCTTCCTTCCTTCCTTCCTTCCTTCCTTCCTTCCTTCCTTCCTCCCTTCCTTCCTCCCTCTCTCTGTCCCGTTCTCCTACCCTCCCTCTT
>CAUYLG010043180.1:0-13115 GCA_963573385.1 Cacajao melanocephalus
TAAATCTGTTTCAGTTCTTTGTAGATTCTGGATATTAGCCCTTTGTCAGATGGGTAAATTGCAAAATTTTTTTCCCATTCTGTTGGTTGCCAGTTCACTTTAATGATTGTTTCTTTTGCTGTACAGAAGCTCTGGAGTTTAATTAGGTCCCATTTGTCTATTTTGGCTTTTGTTGCCATTGCTTTTGGTGTTTTAATCATGAAGTTCTTGCCTATGCCTGTGTCCTGTATGGTTTTTGCCTAGGTTTTCTTCTAGGGTTTTTATGGTGTTAGGTCTTATGTTTAAGTCCTTAATCCATCTGGAGTTAATTTTAGTGTAAGGTATCAGGAAGGGGTCCAGTTTCTGCTTTTTGCCCATTCCTAGCCAATTTTCCCAGCACCATTTATTAAACAGGGGATCCTTTCCCCATTGCTTGTTTTTGTCAGGTTTGTCATAGATCAGATGGTTGTAGATGTGTAGTGTTGCTCCAGAGGCCTCTGTTCTGTTCCATTGGTCTATATCTCTGTTTTTGAGAGTAGTACCATGTTGTTTTGATTACTCTTGCCTTGTAGTATAGCTTGAAGTCCAGCAGCGTGATGCCACCAGCTTTGTTCTTTTTGCTTAGCATTGTCTTGGCTATGCGGGCTCTAATTTCATTCCATATGAAGTTTAAAATGGATTTTTCCAGTTCTGTGAAGGTCATTGGTAGTTTGATGGGGATAGCATTCAATCTATAAATTACTTTAGGTAGTATGGCCATTTTCACAATATTGATTCTTCCTAACCACGTGCATGGAATGTTTTTCCATGTTTGTGTCTTCTCTTATTTCCTTGAGCAGTGGTTTGTAGTTCTCCTTGAAGAGGTCCTTTACCTCCTTTGTTAGATGTATTCCTAGGTATTTTATTCTTCTTGTAGCAATTGTGAATGGGAGTTCACTCTTGATTTTGCTCTCTGTTTGTGTGTTATTAGTGTATAGGAATGCTTGTGATTTCTGCACATTGATTTGTATCCTGAGACTTTGCTGAAGTTGCTTATCAGCCTAAGGAGAGTTTGGGCTGACACGATGGGTCTTCTAAATATACAATCATGTTGTGTGCAAATAAAGACAATTTGACTTCCTCCTTTCCTAATTAAATACCCTTTATTTCTTTTTTTTGACTGATTGCTCTGGCTAAAACTTCCAATACTATATTGAACAAGAGTGGAGAGAGAGGGCATCCTTGTCTAATTTCAGATTTCAAAGGGAATGCTTCCAGTTTTTGCCCATTCAGTATGATATTGGCTGTGGGTTTGTCGTAAATAGCTTTTATTATTTTGTGATAGGTTCCATCGACACCTAGTTTATTGAGAGTTTTTAGCATAAAGGACTGTTGAATTTTGTCGAAGGCCTTCTCTGTGTCTATTGAGATAATCACATGGTTTTTGTCTTTGGTTCTGTTTATATGGCAGATTATGTTTATGGAATTGCGGTATGTTGAACCAGACTTGCATCCCTGGGATGAAGCCTACTTGATCATGATGGATAAGCTTTTTGATGTGCTGTTGCAATCTCTTTGCCAGTATTTTATTGAAGATTTTTGCATCTATGTTCATCATGGAGATTGGCCCGAAGTTTTCTTTTTTGTTGTTGTTGTTGTTGTCTCTGCCAGGTTTTGGTATCAGGATGATGTTGGTGTCATATAATGAGTTGAGGAGGATTCCCTCTTTTTGTATTGTTTAGAATAGTTTCAGAATTATTGGTACCAGCTCCTCTTTGTACGTCTGGTAGAATTCGGCTGTGAACCCTTCTGGACCTGGACTTGTTTTGGTTGGTAGGCTATTAATTGCTGCCTCAACTTTAGTGCTTGTTATTGGTCTATTCAGGGTTTCAACTTCTTCCTGGTTTAGTTTTGGTAGCATTTAAATGTCTCTGCATTTATCCACTTCTTCCAGGTTTACTGGTTTATGTGCATAGAGTTGTTTGTAGTAATCTCTCATGGTAGTTTGTATTTCTGTGGAATCAGTGGTGATATCCCTTTTATGGCTTTTTATTGCCTTTTTGTGTCTCTATCTCCTTCATTTCTGCTCTGATCTTATTTCTTGTCTTCTGCCAAACTTTTGAGTTTTTTTGATCTTGCTCCTCTAGCTCTTTTAATTTTGATGATAGGGTGTCAATTTTAGATCTTTCCTCACTTCTCATGTGGGCATTTATTGCTATAAATTTCCCTCTAGACACTGATTTAAATGTGTCCCAGAGATTCTGGTACATTGTTTCCTCATTCTCATTAGTTTCAAAGAACATATTTATTTCTGCCTTTATTTCATTGTTTATCCAGTCAACATTCAGGAGCCAGTTGTTCAGTTTCCATAAAGTTGTGCAGTTTTGAGTTAGTTTCTTAATCCTGAGATCTAATTTTATTGCCCTGTGGTCTGAGAGACTGTTTGCTATGATTTCTGTTTTTTTTGCATTTGCTGAGGAGTAATTTACTTCCAATTATGTGGTCAATTTTAGAGTAAGTGGTATGTGGTGCTGAGAAGAATGTGTATTCTGCGGCTGTGGGGTGGAGAGTTCTGTAGATGTCTATTAGGTCCACTTGTTCCAGTTTTGCATTCAAATCTTGTATAGCCTTGTTGATTTTCTATTTCATTGATCTGTCTAATGTTGACAGTGGAGTGTTAAATTCTCCCACTGTTATTGTGCAGGAGTCTAAGTCTCTTTGTAGTTCATTACAAACTTGCTTTATGTATCTGGGTGCTCCTGTATTGGGTGCATATATATTTAGAATAGTTAGCTCTTCTTGTTGTATTGATCCTTTCACCATTATGTAGTGTCCTTTTTTGTCTCTTCTGATCTTTGTTGGTTTAAAGTCGATTTTATCTGAGACTATTATTGCAACCCCTGCTTTTCTTTGCTGTCCATTTGCTTGGTAGATCTTCTTCCATCCCTTTAATTTGAGTCTATATGTGTCTTTGCTTGTGAGATAGGTCTGAATACAGCACACCGATGGGTTTTGACTTCTTACCCAGTTTGCCAGTCTATGTCTTTTGAGTGTGGCATTTAGGCCATTTATATTTAATGTTAATATTGTTATGTGTGAATTTGATCCTGCCGTTTTGTTACTGGTTGTTTGTTTTGCCCTTTGGTCAATGCAGTTTCCTCAGTGTGTTGTTGGCCTTTACCTTTTGGTTTGTTTTTACAGTGGCTGGTACTGGATGTTTTTTTCCGTGTTTAGTGCTTCCTTCAGGAGCTGTTGTAGGGCAGGTCTGGTGGTGATGAAATCTCTCAGTAATTGCTTATCCATAAAGGATTTTATTTCTCCTTCACTTATGAAGCTTAGTTTGGTGGATATGAGATTCTGGGTTGAAAGTTCTTTTCTTAACGGATGTTGAATTTTGGTCCCCACTCTCTTCTTCCTTGTAGGGTTTCTGCCAAGAGATCCGCTGTGAGTCTGATGGGCTTTCTTTTGTGGGCAACCCGAACTTTCTCTCTGGCTGCCCTTAGCATTTTTTCCTTCATTTCAACCCTGGTGAATCTGACGATTATGTGCCCTGGGGTTGCTCTTCTTGAGGAGTATCTCTGTGGTGTTCTTTATATTTCCTGTATTTGAATGTTGGCCTGCTTCGCTAGGTTAGGGAAGTTCTCCTGGATAATATTTTGAAGAGTGTTTTCCAGCTTGGATTCATTTTCCCTGTCCTCTTCAGGTACACCAGTCAAGCATAGATTAGGTCTTTTCACATAATCCCATATTTCTTGGAGGCTTTGTTCATTTCTTTTCACTCTTCTTTTTCTTTTCTTGCCTTCTCTTTTTATTTCATTGAGTTTATCTTCAATCTCTAATATCCTTTCTTCTGCTTGATTGATTCTGCTATTGAAACTTGTGTATGCTTCACAAAGTACTCGTGCTGTGTTTTTCAGCTCCATCAAGTCGTTTATGTTCTTCTCAAGGCTGGTTTTTCTAGTTAGCATTTCATCTAATGTTTTTTCAAGGTTCTTAGTTTCTTTGCATTGGGTTAAAACATGTTCTTTTAGCTCAGAGAAGTTTGTTATTACCCACCTTCTGAAGCCTGCTTCTGTCAGCTTGTCAAAGTCGTTTTCTGACATGTTTTGTTGCCATGCTGGTGAGTCGTTGTGATCTCTCTGGGGAGGAGAGGTATTCTGGACTTTGATGTTTTCATCGTTTTTGTACTGGTTTCTTCTCATCTTCTCTGAGTGGATTTCCTGTCTGTTCTAGTTGGGGTTATTTCTCCTGTATGAGGCTTTTTTGTTTGTTAGTTTGTTTGTGTGTTTTAAACACAGGTGTCAGTGTGCCACTTGAGACAGTCTGTCCGTTGTCTGCCTGTGGAGGTGCTGCTGAGCTGCCTCAGTCTCAGCCCAGGCTACTGTTTATTCTTCGCCTGGTTTCCATACTGGTGGGGTTAGCCCTGCCTTCCCAATGGCGGGCTCTTTCCCTCTGCCGAGCCCTCTGTTCCCCGGTGGAGGATGTGTTAACTGCGAAACTCTCCCAGGAGAGAGACTCCTGTTGCTGGATCTTGTAGGGGAGAGGCCTGTCTGGTCATATCCCCCTCCCTGCTTTCAACTCTCCCTTCTGTGGGACAGGCAGTTCCTTTTCACAAGCTTTCTCAGCATTAATCCAAATCTCTGCCCTGGTCTGCACTAACAAGGCACTGGTCTGGACAGGGCTGCCAACCTGGGCTGTTGGCCGGGTCTGTGATTCCAGGTGGTTCTCAGCAAGGCAGTGTTTCCCTGGTCTGTGTGCTGCCAAAGTCTCAGAGTGAACTGCTATATCTGATTCAGAGAACCAAGGAGGTGATATCCCCCCTATCTTCCATGCCTGATACACTTTCCAGGTAGGGCAGTGCCCCGCCATGCCTTGGCTAGACGCATTTGGGCTGCTTTCACTGCCTTTTTTTGGGGTTAATCCTGCTGTTCAACCAGTCCCTTTAAAACAACTGGTACCTCGCTCGGAGATGCGGATATCCCTCTGGTTCTGTCTCACTCGGTGGTAGCTGCACTCCAGAGAAGCTTCCTTTCCGCCGTCTTCCCCTGAATGCATCAATACTTTTTGTTGTAGTTGTTGTTGTTGAGGTGGAATCTTACTTTGTTGTCTACACTAGAGTACAGTGGTATGATCTCAGCTCACTGCAACCTAAGCCTCTCAGGTTCAAGTGATTCTCCTCTCTCAACCTCCCGAGTAGTGGGGACCCAGGCACGTGCCACCACACCTGGCTAATTTTTGTATTTTTAGTGGAGATGGGGGTTTCATCATGTTGGCCAGGCTGGTCTCGAACTCCTGACCTCAGGTGATCTGCCCGCCTCAGCATCCCAAAGTGCTGGGATTGCAGGTGTGAGCCACCATGCTTGGCTTCAGCCGCTCCTCCCAACCTGCCCCATAAGTAAAATTTTTAATATTAGCAGCTATTGTTTAGCTAGTATTACACTATTGAATTGAGAAAAAAATGTTCTTTTACAGGTTGCTGTACCTTCTATGCAGATAATTTAATCTTAGATTATTATAAGCTGTTTATAATGTTTCTCACTCAGCAACATTAACTTTCAAAGTATCCTTATTCTATATTCCTACTTATAAACACATTCATAATATGTACTTTACACCATGGAATATACTGTACCGTACTAGTACATTTTGATTCCAAATATATGTGGTAGTAACATATAAAATTAAGAGTGCAATGGCAATGGCCACTTTATATACCATGTATTGTGAATTGTAGGGATGGATTCTCAATCTCTGTCCTTCTACGCATGCACATTTGCTTACTCCCTAAAACTATGGTATTCATGCCCCTTTAATAGATTTTCAGATGTTTCACCTATAGTCCTGTACTATAAACTTATTAATGGGACATGAGAACACCTGTGATGTCAGAGAGCTGGTGATGGGAGATGAAGGTTAGCATTTATAAAGAATCACTATGGACCCCATGCCCTGTCATGGTGGTTGAAGACTGCAAGTGCATAATTAATTTTTTATGGGAATGCTTTCCCAATACTGAATCATGTGATTATAACTTTCCTACGTTTATACCTTATAGTTAAAGATTGCTGTATTTACATAGTTATTGTCTTAAAAAGATTATGGAGATAACCAGGCAGCCTAATTTTTCAAATATTCGAAATGGAAGTCAGAATAGTCCTTCAAATAATTATCATACCTAAGTTGTATTTTTACAGTATTAGAAACTTTTATCAATTAAAAAATGTAGTACGTATTAAAGCAATGAAGGAAAAAAGCCCCTTGTAGTCACCTCTAAAGTTTTCTACCTGTAATTAACTGTGTTACTTCGTGTCAAAAAGCAAAGTATATTAGCCAGAATATTGAGCAATTTATGATTGAAATTCTGAACAGTGTCTAGATAGAGCAGAAAATAGTGACTATAAACTCAGTCCTTGCTCTAAATGCCCTTGCTTTAAAGATTTAAGTCCCTAAAATGATACAAATTTCATTTTGGATATTTAATTTCTTTCTTCTTAAGTAATAAAATATACATAAGTAATGTGGCAGAGGTGGTGATGAATGACTTAAAAGAGATAATTCTCTGGAGAATAAGGATAGTTTATAATATTAATGTTATGAGCAGTGAAGACCAAAAGAAGGTGAAAAACATAGCTTATGTCTTGTGAATTTCTATGATTTTTTTTAATATAAATGCTATAGCTGTTCTTGGAGTTTGAACATGATTTCTATGATTGGTTGCCAATCACAGGTTAAGAACTATATTTCATACTTATGGTTACTAAGTTGAGCTGTATACATAGCTTTTAAATTTAGATTCCTTTGCTACAACCAGGAACAGAATATCTGCACTTAAAGTAGAGAGATACATAGTTTATCCCAAACGACAAGGTACTTTTCTCCCTTTAGCGGCTGTAACCTCAGCACCTAGAATAATCCCCAACAATTATAAAAGGTGGTTATTGAATGAATCAGCAGAATTTAGGAACAATGTTTTTATGTATCACATCTTTCATTTATTAGAATGCTCAAACATGCAGCATCCACCTCAATTGTTATATATGATTGTTGCACATTGTGTTATTTTCTTTGTAAATCCTATTTTTAAATGATACTTCTTGAAGTTCTTTATTGACTTATTACTTCTCTTTTTTTCTGAAGTGAGATATCCTCCCATATTTTTTTACTTTATAGGGAGAGAGCATTCGTAACTCACCAACTAATTGATCATTCAGTCACTTTGAAAGTTTCATTTCTTAAGCATTAGGAAGAGTCCTGGCTGCAGATTATAGTTATAAAATCTGTGGCCAAAGTTAAGCTAAAGGGTACTGTATGTTTAAGAAATAATATGAAGTTGCTCTCTGCCCAGGGCATATAGCAACACCCAAGCATCTGCCATTCACTAGCCACCACTGCTGGAATAGGTCCTCAGGGTAGATGTATGTATGCACAAACAACTGTAGCAGATAAAGGAAGATTGAATAATACATAAGTTATAAAGTTTTGTTTTCAAAGCCCACTGTAGATGCCTAGTGAACTAGGCTGCATCATGTGAATACTATCAGGTTGGTGCAAAAGTAATTGCAGTTTTTGCCATGATACTATAGATATAGCCTAGAACTGATATTGACTAGCTTGCTTTTCTCCCATTCTTCCTTTATAAGTTTTTTAAGTCTTGCTAGGGCTGAAGAAAGAGCAGGTTATTGAAAGGCAACAGGTAGTGGGTGGCGGGGCAAGATGTTTGACTAGAAGCAGTGGTGATCAGAAGCTCCCATGGAAAAGAACAGTAATAGCATGTGAATCCTGCACCGTCAACTGAGGTATCCAGATTCTCTCATCGGAACTGACTAGGCAGCTGGTGTGACCCACAAAGAGGAAGGAAGAGCAGTGTAGTCCAGTTGATCACCTGAGAGCCACATGAGCAGGGGAGCCCCCACCCTCCAGCCAAGGGAGGCAGTGAGTGAGTGTGCTACCCAGCGGGGCAAACCGTGCCTTTTCCACAGAACTGAGCAACCCGTGGATCAGAAGATTACACTCATGAGCCCATGCCACTGGGGCCTCAGCTGCCAAGCCCAGAGCCATGCATATTCTCAACAGTCTCTCAGGTAGAATCTGCTTAAGCCTGCAGAGTTCCCCGGGGGAGGGGCGACCAGCACCAGCACTGCAGCTGCCTGCTGTCTAAACCATTTGCGTTTCGGGAGAGCAGCAGCCAACCCTGGGACTGATAGCTGCCTAACACCTGAGCTCCCTGGGCCAGGGAATGGCAGCAGCCATCTCTATAGCTCCAGGCTGTGCTTTTCCCCTGCTGGAGTTAGGGAGGCTGCATGGTTTGGTCCTGTGGCCAGAGTGTCTCTTCAGGCCTGACCCTGACCCATCCCTCCTCACTGGGTGAGGCCTCCCTCCAGGAACTCGGACAATTCCAGCCAGGGGCTCAGAAACAAAACTCTGATCTCCATGGGCCTGCGCCCCCAGGGGGAAGGGTGGTCATAGTCCCCGGACCAGCAGACTTAGTCTTTCCTCATGCTAGCTCTGAGGAATCTGAGCAGCCCAGAAAAGTCAGATTACCCCCAGCAAAGCACATCCCTCCATGGAGGAACACAGTGCTTTATTAAATGGGCCCTGTTTCCCATGCCACTTAACTGGGTAAGACCTTCGAACAGCGGTTGTGCCCTTCGAAGTCCGAGATCCCAGAGGAAGGAACAGGCACCCATTTTTGTTGTTCTCCAGCGTCTTTTCTCCTCCCAGGCACAGGAGCAAACTAGATGAATAGGGCCTGAAATAAACCCCCAGCAACCCCCAGCAGCCCTGTAGAAGAGAGACCTGACCATTGAAAGAAAAACAAACAAATAGAAAATAACAGCAGCAGCATCAACAACAACAAAAAGTCCCCACAAAAGCCCCACCTAAGGATCAATAGCCTCAAAGATCAGAACTAAACAAACTCATGAAGAAGAGAAAGAATCAATGAAAAATTGCTGAAAAGCCAAAAAGCCTCTTCTCCAAATGATTACAGTGCCTCTCCAGCAAGGGCACAGAACTGGATGGAGAATGAGATGGATGAATTGACAGAAGTAAGGCTTCAGAAGATGGGTAATAACAAATTCCGCTGAGCTAAAGGAGCATGTTTTATCCCACTGCAAAGAAACTAAGAACCTTGATAAGAAGTTAGAGGAGCTGCTAATTACAATAACCAGTTTAGAAGGGAACATAAATGACTTGATGTAGCTGAAAAACACAGCAAGAGAACTTCATGAAGCATACATAAAGATCAATAACCACATTGACCAAGTGGAAGAAAGGATATCAGTTTGAAGATCTTCCTGAAATAAGGCATACAGACAAGACTAGAGAAAAAAGAATTAAAAGGAATAAACAAAGCCTCCAAGAAATATGAGACTATGTAAAACGACCGAACATACAATAGATTGAAGTACCTGAAGAAGACAAGGAGATGGAAACAAGCTGGAAAACACACTTCAGGATATTATCCAGGAGAACTTCCCCAACCTAGCAACACAGGCCAACATTTAAATTCAAGAAATACAGAGAACATCACTAAGATACTCCATGAGATGATCAACCCCAAGATGCATAATCATGAGATTTTCCAAAGTTGAAATGAAGAAAAAATTATTAAGCCCATCCGGAGAGATGGGCCAGGTTACCTATGAAGGGAAGCCCATCAGACTAACAGAAGACCTTTTAGCAGAAACCCTAAAAGCCGGAAGAGAGTGGGGACCAATATTCAACATCCTTAAAGAATTTTCAACCCAGAATTTTATATCCAGCCAAAATAAGCTTTATAAGTGAAGGAGAAATACAGTTCTTTGCAGACAAGCAAATGCTGAGGAATTCTGTTACCACAAAGTCTGCCTTGCAAGGGCTCCTAAAGGAAGCATTAAATATAAAAAGGAAAAACCACTACTAGCCACTGCAAAAACACACCAAAATATAAACACCAGTGACACTGTGAAGAAACTACATCAACTAGTATGCAAAATAATCAGATAACATCAGGATGACAGGATCAAATTCACACATAACAATATTAACCTTAAATGTGAATTATCTAAATGCCCCAGTTAAAAGACACAGACTGGTAAATTAGATAAGAGTCAAGACCCATCAATGTGCTATATTCAGGAGACTCATCTTAATGTGCAAAGACAAAAACAGGCTCAAAATAAAAGGATGGAGGAAAATTTACCAAGCAAATAAAAAGCAAAAAAAAAAAAAAAAAAGCAAGAGTTGCAATCCTTTGACGAAACAGATTTTAAACCAACAAAGATCAAAAAAGACAAAGGGCATCATGTAATGGTAAAGGGATCAATTCAACAAGAAGAGGTAACTATCCTAAATATATATCCACCCAATACAGGAGCACCCAGATTCATAGAACAAGTTCTTAGAGACCTACAAAGAGACTTAGACTCCCACACAACAGTGGTGGGAGACTTTAACACCCCATTGTCAATATTAGACAGAGCAATGAGACAGAAAATTCACAATAATATTCAGGACTTGAACTCAGCTCTGGACCAAGTGGTCCTGATAGATATCTACAGAACTCTCTACCCAAAATCAACAGAATATACATTCTTCCAGTACCACATGGCATCTGTTCTAAAATTGACCGCATAATTGGAAGTAAAACACTCCTCAGCAAATGTAAAAGAACTGAAATCATAACAAACAGTCTCTCGTACCACAGTGAAATAAAATTAGAACTCAGGATTTTGAAACTCACTCAAAACCACACAATTATATGGAAATTGAACAACCTGCTCCTGAATTACTCCTGAGTAAATAATGAAATTAAGGCAGAAATTAAGAAATTTATTGAAACCAATTAAAGAGATAAAAAACCAGAATCTCTGGGGCACAGATAAAGCAGTGTTAAAAGGGAAATTAATAGCACTAAATGCCAGCATCAGAAAGCTAGAAAAATTTCAAATTGATACCCTAACATCACAGTTAAAAGAGCTAAAGAAGCAGGAGCGAATATATCCAAAAGCTAGAAGAAGACAAGAAATAACTAAGATCAGTAGAATCAAAGGAGGTAGGGACATGAAAAGCTCTCCAAAAAGTTAATACATCCAGGAAGGAGCTGTTTTTATGAAAAAATAAAGAAAATAGACTGCTAGCTAGACTAACAAAGAAGAAATGAGAGAAGAATCAAATAGACACAATAAAAAATGATAAAGGGGATATCACCACTGACTTCACAGAAATACAAACTGCCGTCAGAGAATATTATAAACAACCTTGCACAAATAAACTAGAAAACCTGGAAGAAATTGATAAATTCCTGGACACCTACACCCTCCCAAGACTGAACCAGGAAGAAGTCAAATCCCTGAATAGACCAATAACAAGTTCTGACATTGAGGCAAAAATTAATAGTCTACATATATATAATATATGTATATTATACACGTATGTATATTATACACATATATGTGTATATACACATATATATGTGTATAATATACGTATATTATATATACACATATATATATTAAACACCAAAAATTAAACTTCATATATTATACAAATATATATATACATATCTATGTATATATATACACACATATATGTATGTATATACACATATATATGTATGTATATATATACATATATATGTATGTATATATGTATATATACACATATATAGTATGTATATATATACATACTATATATACGTATATATGTGTATATATATATATACATATATATATAATATTAAACACCAAAAATTAAACTTCATGTCCTTATGGGATTGAAATTTTTGTGGGATAATTAAACAATAGGTTCTCCTGCACAAGCTCTCTTTTTTTCTCTGCTGCCATCCATATAAGACATGATTTGTTGCTTCTTGACTTCTGCCTGATTGTGAAGCCTCCCCACCCATGTGAGCTGTAAGTCCAATGAACCTTTCTCTTGTAAATTGCCCAGTCTGATAGACACACTGATAGACAGTGGTGTGAAAATGGACTAGTACGCTTTTTAAATACAGTAGACCACTCCCCACTTATTCAGATCTTTTTTTGCATCTTTAAATGGGAAAGCATTGTCTTGGTAGAGAGTTTGGAACAGTTACTTCTTCATGTGTTCTAACTGATTATTGTCAGTATAGCAAGAAACCAGCACTTGAGTTGTTTTTCTACTTAGTCTCATTATCAAACCCCTATTAGTTTCTAAGTTATGTGACTTGATTATTTTGGAATTTTAAGGTAGGCAATATGTACATAGTGCATGTTTTGAGTCTTCTGAAAACAGATCTCATTTATTTTTTTCTTTCACGTAGCATTGGCTAGGAACTCAGGTACAAAGTTGAATAGTCAGGTGCTATGGTCTGAATGCTTCCCAAAATTCAGGTATTGAAACTTAATTCCACTGCAGTGGATTAAAAGATGAGGCCTCTTGGAAGTGATCACTTCATACTCTACTGTCGTAAATGTATTAGTGCTTATAAAAGAACTGGAGAAAACTAGCCTTGGCCCTTTTTTCCTTCTATTCCTTCTGCCATATCAGACACAGTGTTCATCTCTCCAGAGGATGCCACAACAAGGCACTATCTTGGAAGCAGGCGACGGGGGCTTCACAGACACTGATCTTGCACTTCCCAGCCTCCAGAACTGAGAGAATAAATTTACATTGTTGATAAATTGCCCAGTCTGTAGTATTTTATGATAGCAGCACAAGCAGACTAACACATCAGGTAAGAGTAGGCAGGCTTGTTTACCACGGACTCTAGCAGGGATGTTCCTCATGTGACACTGGTAGATATGACATCATTTTGTTTTCTAATAGACAATCTCAACCCGTTAAAGAAACGCTCTTTTATTCATAGAATAAAAATTTAAGACTATCATACAAAATATAGAATTTTATGCAAAATAAAAGCTAAGATTCAGGCCAGGAAATCAGGTATTCAGTTTTTCTTTTTTTTTTTCTTTTTTTTTTTTTTTTAGAAAGAGAAAAGAAAGAAAGAGTGAAAGAAAGAAAAAAAAAAGAATGTAAGAGAGGAAAAAAAGAAGAAGAGAAAGAGGGAGAGAGAACGGGATTCTTGTTCTATTGCCCAGGCTAGAATGCAGTCTAAAAATGGGTATTAAAAACCTCTTTTATGCCAATAATTGTGCTTAACAATGGAGACAGGAAAGAATAAGGGATGAAAATAA
>CAUYLG010043182.1:0-75610 GCA_963573385.1 Cacajao melanocephalus
TATAAAACATTCTATTATAAAGACACATGCACATGTATGTTTATTGCAGCAGTATTCACAATAGCAAAGACCTGGAACCAACCCAAATGCCCATTGATGATAGACTGGATAAAGAAAATGTGGCACATATACACCATGGAATACTATGCAGCCATAAAAAAGGATGAGTTCATGTCCTTTGTAGGGACATGGATGAATCTGGAAACCATCATTCTCAGCAAACTGACTCAAGAACAGAAAACCAAATACTGCATATTCTCACTCATAGGCAGGTGTCGAACAATGGGAACACATGGGCACAGGGAGGGGAATGTCATACACTGGGGTCTGTTGAGGGTTATGGGGTGGCTAGGGGTGGGCAGTGGCTGGTGGGGAGGTTGGGGAGGGATAACTTTGGGAGAAATGCCTGATGTAGGTGACAGGGGGATGGCAACAGAAAACCACTATGACATGTATGTATCTATGCAAGAATCCTGCAAGATCTGCACAGGTACCCCAAAACTTAGAGTACAATTTTTAAAAATTCTTGTTTTTTCTCCCTAATATTCAGTTATTGTCTTAGATCCCCTTTCTAAAGTTAAATTGATTCTTGATGAATTTATGTGCTTTCCTTTCTTTTCAGGATGGTTGAAATTTAATCATGCTGCAATAAATGTTACATCATAATTTACTGAGTTACTTCTGGTAAATGAGAGGGAAGTGCTTTGTATTTTGAATGCCTGAAACAGTCTTTGCAGCTGAACTAGGCAGGCAGGTCGTTTTCAGGCCTTTCCCAAAACTCATCTTCTTTTAGTAAAAATCAGCGTATTATTATTATTCAAGTATTATTTCCCATGAAATATAATAATTATGCACATAAACAGCTTATTTTTTACTGCTTTTTTCAGAGACATAACACCAGGCTGGGAGTGCCTTTAGGCTGATTGAAAACTATGCAAGCATTCTTCAGTTCTTATGGAATCTTGCTGTCTGCATGCTTTTCAGTGCTTCAGGCATCATGCTTCCTTCTTTTAATAGACCAGAAAGGTACGAAAGTGTGACTCCTTAGGTGACTTAGGTAATCAGGAAAAACAAAAGGAATGTCCCACTCAAATATCGTATGAGTAATTTTGTCAGGACTGTTTGTATTCTTGAGGGCTTTTTTTCCCCTTCTTTTCATATTTCTCTTTCCCCCTTAGGCTTTAGAACTTTTGGAAGGAAATGTAACTTTCCGCATCACTGTTTTGTTTTTTTTTAATTTCATCCTTCTGTTGGCAGTCCAAACTCATAACTAAAGCCACAACTTGTCCTAAGTAGGCAGTGCTGCTCAGGATGGCCTTCTCTCGTGCTGCAATTTCCTGACTCAAATGCATCTCACACTCAGACTTACCACACTCAAGGTTTGCTTCAAGGGTAACTGAGCCTGCTCACTCTGAATCAAAGTCCTTTTTCTTCCAACCCTTGTTTGTTTTGTCACTCAAAAGCGAATTGCTTATATTCCTAGATAGCAATTTCTTTTAAGTACGGCTTCTATCTTGAAAGGAAAAGATTAGGGTTCTATTTCTAAATACCTTCAGCGTTCTCACAAGGTGACTTACTCCTGGCATCAGAATCGCTGATGCTAAAATTGAAGTTTTGAGTGTCCTTTGACTCACTTGACTCTGGGAACCTTGATTCCACCCTCTTCCCCTGAGCTCCTTCCTAATGCAGAGCTTGGTCTTGACTTCACTCCAGAGTGTAGCTGCTGCTGACTATTGCACAGCTGACCACCAATTTGGCAGAGGCTGCTGCTAGTTCTCTCTCTTCCTGTAGTTGTTTCTAGGTGGAGTCTGTGACCTTTGAGCTTCTGTTGGTGCAGGTGAACACGTACCATGAGGCCTGCATCAGGGAGCAAAGCACCCTGCCATCTCTGTATCTCATGCCCATCTAGCCTACACTGTGAGCAAGGCATTCCTAACTCACAGGGCCCCAGGAAAGCCTGGGTAAAGTGCACGATCAATGAAGGGAAGGTAGTTTAGATCAATCAATTGCAAAAGCATTTATTCCATATTAGTAATTTTATAAGTGTGGTCAAATTGTAGTAATTTACTTCAATTTGTGGGAGGCATAATAAATTATTTTATTAATGTTAGTTATTAATAAATTATTTTATTAATGGTATAAGAAATTGTTTATTAATTTTCCTTTTATTTAAGGAAGGCTTAACTCCAATTTTTAAAAATGTTTTTAATACTTTTAAGTTATGCTAATACCTTTACTAGGAAAAAAATCCTCGGTTTGTATATATTTCTGGGGATCTACTCTAGTAAACAGATAAAGCTGAATTGCAAGCAACTTCACTTTCTTACATATAAATATAAATACAAAAGTGCTTAAAATTCCTTTACCTCTTAAATGAGTTTATTATTCCCTGCTATTTTTTTGAAAAGCAAAAGTGAAATTGTTATTGTTGTCACAAATTCTGAGAAAATTAACTAGAACCTACATTTATAAGGTAGGTGTATAAAAGTTCTCTGGAAACCATAAAACATTATATAAATACAAGGTATTATTTTTGCAGTTTGGTAAGTAATTTTCACTATTCAAGTACTGACATTTTTTTCTGTAAAATTGTTTTCTATAAATGCAAACCACAGGTTATTGTTGAGGTTGGTAGGTAGTGAAGTGCTTGCAGATTGAGTTTGCGCAGTCCTTGCAGGTTTTCATAGGGCAACGTCTCTTTATCACAAAACATTTCTCCAAAGTCTCCACTGTTGCTGACTTTATATCTAAAGGTCCTTCTTTGCCCTCAAGTAGCACAGGCAGCAAATTGCAAAGCACGTGGACTGTGTGCAGCAAAAGTACGCTGGCTGCTCCTCACTCGCTGTGTGACTTTGGGCAGGCAGCTTCACCTCTCCTGGTTTTGGTTTCTCATTTGTAAAGTGAGGATAATGACAATGCCAATCTCATGAGGTTGTTGCGGGAGTTTATGTTTGTTAAATGCTGAAAACATTACCTGACAAATTACAGTAAACATTTATGCATACATTTATTTTTTATTTTTATTTTTTTGAGACAAGGTCTTGCTCTGTCACCCACCCAGGCTGGAGTGCAGTGGTGTGATCTTGGCTCCTTGCAACCTCTGCCTCCCAGGTTCAAGTGATTCTCGTGCCTCAGCCTCCTGAGTAGCTGGGATTACAGGCACATGCCACCATGCCTGACTAATTTTTGTATTTTTAGTAGAGACAGGATTTCGCCATGTTGGCTAGACTGGTCTCCAACTCCTGGCCTCAAGTGATCCTCCTGCCTTGGCCACCCAAATTGCTAGGTTTACAGGCATGAGCCACCATGCCTACATTTTTAAAATATTTTAAATTATTGAAAGAAATAGTTCTGTAGAAGATGAGAAGTCAATTCTGCTTCCTCCAAATACTTATACACATACTTGCTTTCCTTAATTCTTAGCCACATGGTAAGGTGAATTATACCACGTTATTTTATTGGCAATGACATTGATTGGGGAGCATAAAAGTCTTCCAATAAATCCCTTTAGTTCTGTGCTGTTTCTTTAATGAATCAAAAACAAACAAACAAACAAAAAAACCACCCTCTTCTCCTCTCCCTCCCTCTCTGTCTCCTCCTCCCCTTCTCCCCTCTGCTGTCTCTCTCTCCCTCACTATCCAAGGTTGCAATTCACTTCCCAGTATTACACATTGACACTATGAAAATATTAGTGAATTCCTATTGCTCAGCACTGTGGTGCAGTGTGAATGAAAGAAAGGATATACTTTGATTGGAGCAGCTAAAATCTGCAGGTTTGCAGGTTGCTCATCTCCAGCTTCTCAACACAAGGAGAATCCAAGCTCCCCAGCTGAAATAGTGCTGAGCAGCTAACCACTATAGAGTGTCTCGGAAGTGACTTTGAGGGAAGTGTTTCTCCCAGCCAGAGGCAGTTGTCATGGGTCAGTGCGTGAATCTGACTGAGGTGAGTCATGGTACAATTTCAGATATCCAAGAAATAGCACCAGCACTCCCCAGTTTATATGTAGTCCAAAACCCTTGACCCCCACTGTTGGTCAAATGACTGTTACGATAGAATAAGCAAAACATTTCTTGAAAGGTTATTTACAGTATTTTACTCAGAACAATTGCAGGAGCTAAGTCATAATTGCTTTCATTTTACACGGGGGGAAACGGAGGCAAGAAGAAAAGTCCCGTTGTATAGAAACAGAGAGCTCAGAATCTGGAATTAGATGCCCTGGTTTCACACGTTGGCTCTGCCTCTTAAAAGGTGCTATGTAATTTAGCTTCTCCATGCCTCAGCTTCCTTATCTCTACAGCAGATATGCCCATACAGGGTTGCTGAAGGCTTACATGAAATAATGCATGTCACGTGCTTGGCACATAGGCTGACATCCAGCAAGTATTCAGTAAATACCAGCTAGTAAATACCAACTACCAGTTAGCTAGTGGTAAGGCTGGTTGATGTGATGGGGTGATGGTAGCAGTGGTATCAAGAATAGTGGAGAAAGAAAAAGTAGAATTCAGCAAGATTTCATATCCCTTTTATTAATTATCAGGGTCCAAATGTGTTTTCTCTGAGATTCACAAGATGCTAAGGTAATGTGTTTTGACTACAGCCCTGTGCCTAAAACCAGAAATATCAAATGGAAAACTGTCTGTGGAGAAGAATCCGTATATCAGCCTTGACACTGTCACCATCCAATATGACACTGGCTACAGGACAGTTAGCTCCCAGAGTGTCTTTTGCTCAGAGAACAAATCTTGGAGTCTGGATATGTCCAATTGCAAGAGAATGAGTAATATGCATACAATAAATTTTATATATGATACCTCAAAATAAATGATAGGAAAATGGGATGGCTCATAAAATGGGAAAAGTAATATCTCCTAAAGGATGGTCTCAGTCATTGGGGTTAATTCATAAGGTATTTACAGGTACTGGCTCTTTCTACCTTGAAGCACTGTAATAAATCTGTGGTGGTAGCAAAGTTTATTCCGTTTTATAGGAGGTCAGTAGAGTCTTATGAACCAGTTGTCCTGACCCCAGGCATCAGCATTTCTCTGTTGTCTGATGTGCTTTCCTGGTGAATCAGTAGAACAGGATCCCCCTGCAGCTTAACCTTCCTCTTTGCTTGTGTTGATACTGATTATTGCCTAAGAACAGATATAGATTCAGCTCTCAAAGAAATGTTTTGCTGGCACCCAAAGTATTTCTACAGATTTTCCATCCCATCCATTCTGGGGTCATTCCTCACCTTCTAATCTTCCTTTCACAAGCCTTCCTGAAAGAAGCACAACTATTTACAAGGAAGGGGACACTTTCCAAAATCAACATTTTGATTTCCTCTTTCAGAAAGTTTTTGAAGTTTGTGACACAGTCATTGCAGGCCAAGCCCTCTGACACTGTCTCCCATGTCCCAGGGTCTCAATAGTAGCCCTAGAGTTACATAAACTTTCTCTACATGTTAAAAAACTGAAACAAGAGAGTGACAAGGAAAAAGACATTTAAATATACTATACCTCTGTTCCCAAGAAGATGGAGATTTGCTTTTCTATGCAATTACTGAGAGAAAACCTCAATTAATCCACTCCATTTAAATATCATCATTTATGGCAACAAATAACTTTGGCAAAACTTGCTAATATACACATGACCTTGGAATGTGAAATTACTAATTTATGTCAGTATAACTCAGCTGAAGGTTTTACTTTTCTGACTTTCTCAGGCCAACTGAAATAAATAATTAGCTAATAAAAATCAGTTTGTCCTAATTTTCATTTGAATGTCTATGTCATAGAATGTCAGTGCTCTATACAAGTTCACTCCCTAAAGTTTTCTTTTCTATTTTATTATATCTCAGCGGTTGTGAAGGGCAATGAGTTACATAACAGTGTTGGTGTGATTCTCTCTCTTTTGAGACATCAATGCAGAGTTTAGTAAATAATATTCCTTAGTTCACAAGAGGCTAATGTCCCTGGTCAATGTAAAAGCCCTTCTCTGCTTTCCTCCCTTATCTCTTGACTGCCATTCCCAATTTTCCTCTCTCCACCCCCATAGGTATATAATGTAGTGAGTGTGATACATGTCCTTTAATGTGCACATAGATTGTGAATGTGTATATGCTTTTCACCTTCCTTGCTCCCAAGTACTACATAATATTCTAATACGTGGATCCTCCATATTTTGTTCATCCATTCCCCTTGCGATGAACACCTAGGTTGCCTCCAACTTCCCTTTACTATAAATGACTTTGTGATGAGTCCTTGTATATGTCTCTTTATAAAACTACTTGAGGTTTTCTGTTCTATATATACCCTAGAAAGTAGATGCAGTATCAATTTATTTTGCAGTGTAGAAGAGTTCTTTTGTCTCCATTCTCACACAAACATATAGGATTATGAACCTTACTAATTTTTACTGTTCTGATTTCTTATCATCATTTTAATATCTGTAGAATCTGTAGTGATGCCACTTTTCTCATTCCTAAGATTAATAATTCACATCTCTCTCCTTATTCCTGCTCAGTCTGTCTATAGGATTTATCAATATTTTCTGATGTCTCAAAGAATTTTGTTTTATTGATTTGCTCTACTGTTTTTCTTTGCTATTTCATTGCTTTCTGCATGGATCTTAATTTCTTCTGCTTACTTTGGGTTTAATTGGCTCTTTTGATTCTAGTTTCTTAAGATGGAAACCAAAGTAATTGATTTAGACCTTTGTTTCCTTTCTAATATAAGCACTTTACTGCCATAAGTTTCTCTCTGAGAACTGCCATGTGGCACTCCACAAATTTTAATGTGTTGTATTTTCAATTTCATTCACTTCAAAATACATTCTAAATTCCTTTTCAATAAAAAATAGTTGTTTTATGTTATGGAATTTTGGCATAATGAAGGAAACAGAGATATACAGCAAATTCTCCAAGCCCTCTTCTTTCGGGGACCTGGAACACTGACCATTCAGGCCAGTGATGGAATTTCAGGTCCTAGGAGGACCTGAAATACGTATATATATACACACACATATATGTATATATATGTATATGTACATGTATATGTGTGTATATATATGTATATGTACATGTATATGTGTGTATATACATGTAATGTGTATATATATATATATATGTATGTATATATGTATGTGTGCCTGTAGTCCCAGCTACTTGGGAGGCTGAGGCAGGAGAATTGCTTGAACCCAGGAGGTGGAGGTTGCAGTGAGCCGAGATCACGCCATTGCACTCCAGCCTGGGTAATAAGAGTGAACACATATATATACATATATGTATATATATATGTATATGTACATGTATATGTGTGTATATACATGTAATGTGTATATACATGTATATATATGTATGTAATGTGTATATATATACATGTATATATACACATATGTGTATATACACACATATACATGTACATATACATATATATACATATATATGTGTGTGTGTATATATACGTATTTCAGGTCCTCCTAGGACCTGAAATTCCATCACTGGCCTGAATGGTCAGTGTTCCAGGTCCCCGAAAGAAGAGGGCTTGGAGAATTTGCTGTATATCTCTGTTTCCTTCATTATGCCATTTGCTAGGCCTAGTTTATGGCCACTGTCTACTCACCGTCCCTGAAAAATATGGTCCCAAGAGAGGGTCAAGCTTACCGCCTCCAGGAGGTAGCAGCCCTAGAGGGCTAATTTTCAGAGGTTCTACTGGAGATATTTTCTCTCACACACAGGCCCTGCTTTTCACAGCCCTCCCAGGCCTCCTTGTTGTCTTCTACCCCTCAGAACTGCCCCTATTCCAAACTGCAGAATTTGTATAAGAGTAATCTAAAGTAATTGTAACTCTTATTATGAAACTTCTATGTTTTATCAGTAATATGAGTTCTTGAGATAATTTGAAGACATGGTATTTCTAGTATCCCACCTTCCATGAAAAGTGAAGAAATACATGGGCATCTGGATGAAACCTAACATTCTGTAGTCAACACAGAATGGTTCTGAACACTACTTGGGGCATGTCTAACTTAGACATCTTGGCTAAATCTAACCTTTTGATTTCTACTGAAGTGGAGAGAAGTTTGGTATTCTGGGATCTGACTGCTTACCCAGAACTTGTCTAGAGATAATCCAAGCAATTAGGGTACATTTCTAAGATGTTGAACAAGGCCTATGGGTCTTTGGTGACATGTCTACAACTGACATCCTTCAATTCACTTGTGACACGTGTACCTAGGCCAGGAATACATGCACCAGCCTTGTTCATGTGTCCCAGATAAACAAATAGTTGTTATAAGGTCACTCTAGATTTTGTGACAGAGCAACTCTCCTTTCAGCCCGATAATAACATTTTAAAGATATAGACACCAAAAATGTACTAGTGGCCTTAGTTTGACCTAATTTTCTATTCAGCTTTGTCATGTGGAAAGTCAAATAGCTGAATGCCACCTGCATTATTTCATTTACTTTTAGTTTTTCTTTAATTTTTAATTTTTGTGGGTACATAGTAGGTGTATATATATTTATGGGTTACATGGGATATTTTGATACAGGCATACAGCAAGTAATAATTGCATCAGGGTAAATGGGATATTCATCACCATAAGCATTTATCCTTTGCGTTACAAACAATCCAATTATATTCTTTTAGTTATTTTTAAATGTACAATTAAATTATTTTTTACTATAGTCATCCTGTTGTGCCAGAAAATAATATGTCTTATTCATTCTTTCTCACAATTTTTTGTACCCATAAACCATTCCCATTTCCCACCCCCACCCCCACTACCCTTCCCAGACTCTGGTAACCATCCTTCTACTGCCTGTCTCCATGAGTTCAATTGTTTCAAATTTAGCTCCCACAAATAAGTGAGAACATCCAGCATTGTCTTTCTGTTCCTGTCTTATTTCACATAACATAGTGATCTTTAGGTCTATCCATGTTGCTATGCAAATAACAGGATCTCATTCTTTAAATAGACTGATTTATTTTCTTTCGGGTATGTACCCAGTAGGGGGTTGCTGGATGGTATGGTAGTTCTATTTTTAAATTTTTGAGGAACCTCTAAACTGCTCTTCATAGTGGTTATGCTAATTTACATTCTCATCAACAGCGTATGAGGGTTTCCTTTTCTCCACATCCTAGCCAGCTTTCGTTATTGCTGTTTTTCAGATAAAAGTCATTTTAAATGGGATGAGATGATATTTCATTGTAGTCTTGATTTGCATTTCTCTGATCAATGATGTTTTTTCATATACCTGTTTGCCATTTGTAGGTCTTGTTTTAAGAAATGTCGATTCAGATCTTTTGCCCATTTTGACTCAGATTATTTGATTTTTTCCTATAGAGTTGTTTGAGCTCCTTACATATTCTGTTTATTAATCCTTTGTCAGATGGGTAATTTGCATATATTTTCTCCCATTCTGTGGGTTGTCTCTTCACTTTGTTGATTGTCTCCTTTGCTGTACAAAAGCTTTTTAACATAATGTGATCCCATTTGTCCATTTTGATTTGGTTGCCTGTGCCTCTGGTGTATTACTCAAGAAATCTTTGCCCACTCCAATGTCCTGAGGTTTTCACAGTGTTTTCTTCTAGTGGTTTCATAGTTCGAAGCCTTAGATTGAAATTTTTAATTATTTTGATTTGATTTTTTAATATGGTGAGAGATAGGGGTCTAGTTTCATTCTTCTGCAATTGGATATCCAGTTGCCCTGTACCATTTTTTAAGACTGTTCTTTCTCTAATGTATATTTTTGGCACCTTTATTGAAAATGAGTTCACTGCAAATGTACAGACTTATTTCCTTGTTCTCAATTCGATTCTATTGTTCTATGTGTCTGTTTTTATGCCACCACCATGCTGTTTTGCTTACTATAGCTCTGTAGCATAATTTGAAGTCAGGTAATGGGGTGCCTGCTGCTTTGTTGTTTTTGCTCAGGGTGGCTTTGGCTCTTCTGGGTCTTTTGTAATTCCATATAAATTTTAGGATTTTTTTCTCTATTTATGTGAAGAATATTGTTGTATTTTGATAGCGATTGCATTGAATCTGTTGATTTCTTTGGGTAATATGGAAATTTTGAACAATATTGATTCTTCTAATTCATAAAGATGGAATATCTTTCCATTTTTTGGTGTCTTCTTCAATTTCTTGCATCAGTGTTTCATAGTTTTCATTGTAGATATATTCCATTTCTTTGGTTCAGTATATTTCTAGGTATTTTATTTTATTTGTAGCTATTGTAAATGAAATTATGTTCTTAATTTCTTTTTCAGAATGTTCACTGTGAGCATGTAGAAATGATTTTTGTATGTTGATTTTGTATCCTGCAACTTTACTGAATTTATCAGTTTTAACAGTTTTTTGGTGGAGTAGCTAAGTTTTTCCAAAGATATAATCATATTATCTGCAAATAACGATAATTTGACTTCTTCCCTTCCAAGGAAGGAAAGGGCTTCCTTTGGATGTCCTTAATTTTTTTCTGTTGTCTAATTGCTCTAGCTAGGATTTCCAGTACTATGTTGAATTACAGTGGTGAAAATGGGCATCCTTGTCTTGTTCAAGGTCTTAGAGGAAAGGCTTTCAGTTTTTCACCATTTAGTATGATACTAGCTGTGGGTCTGTTGTCTATGGCTTTTATTGTGTTGGAGTATGTTGCCTCTATACCCAGTTTTTTAAAAAGTTTTCATCATAAAATGATGTTGAATTTTATCAACTGCTTTTTCAACATCAGTTAAAACTATATGTTTTTTGTCCTTCATTCTATTGATGTGATGAATGTAACACACATTGATTTGCATATGTAGAACAATTCTTGCATCCCTGGGATAAATTTCACTTAGTCATGGTGAGTGATCTTTTTAATGTGTTGTTGAATTTGGTTTGATCATATTTTGTTGAGAATTTTTGTATCAGTATTCTGATAGCAGAGATATTGGCCTGTGGTTTTCTTTTTTTGGTTGTGTCCTTGTCTGGTTTTGGTATCAGAGTAATATTGGCCAAATAGAATGAGTTTGAAAGGACTCCCTCCTCCCCTATTTTTCAGAATGGTTTAAATAGGATTGGTATTAATGTTTGGTAAAATTCAGCAGTGAAGCCACTGTGTCCCAGGCTTTACTTTGCTAGGATAATTTGTTATGGGTTTGATATTATTACTTGTTATGGATCTATTCTGATTTTGAATTTCTTCATGGTTCAATCTTGGTAGGTTGTATATATCTATGAATTTATCCACTTCTAATTTTTTGACATATAGTTGCTCATGTATCTAATGATCCTTTGAATTTCTGTACTATGGGTTGTAATGTCTTCTTTTTCATTTCTGATTTTACTTATTTGAGCCTTCTCTCTTTTCTCCTCTTAGTCTGACTAAAGGTTTGTTGATTTGTTTATCTTTTCAAAAAACTAACTTCTCATTTCATTGATATTTTGTTTTTTAATTTCAATTTCATGTATTTCTGCTCTGATCTTTATAACTTATTTTCTTCTACCAACTTTGGGTTTGGTTTGCTCTTCCTTTTCTAGTTCTTTAAGATGCATTATTAGGCTGTTTACTTGAAGTTTTCTTCTTTTTTATGTAGGTACTTATTGCTATAAATGTTCCTCTTAATACTGCTTTTGCTGCAGCCTATAGGTTTTGGTATGTTGTATTTCTGTTTTCATTTGTTTCAAAAAATTTTTAAATTTCTTTCTTAATTTCTTAATTGACTCAATGGTCATTTTGGAGCATATTGTTTAATTTCAAAATGTTATGGTTTTCAAAGTTCCTCTTGTTTTTGATTTCTAATGTTATTTCATGCAGTCAGAGAAGATACATGATATGATTTCAATTAATTTTGAATTTTTTAAGACTGTTTTTTAGTCTAACATATAATCTATCCTTGAGAATATCTCATGTGCTGAGGAGAAGAATGTGTATTCTTTAGCCATTGGATGGAATATTCTGTTAATATCTATTAGGTTGATTCGGTCTGATATTTCTTTGTTGATTTTCTATCTGAATGATCTGTCCAATGCTGGAAATGGAGTGTTGAAATCTCCAGCTATCATTGTATTGGAGTCTATTTCTCTCTGTAGCTTTAATAATATTTGCTTTATATATCTGTGTGCTCCAGTGTTATATTCTCTTGCAGAATTGACCCTTCTATCAATATATAATGACCTTCTTTATTTCTTTTCATGATATTTGTCTTGAAATCTATTTTATCTGATATAAGTATAGCTACTCCTGCTCTTTTTAAGCTTTCATTTACACTGAATATCTTTTTCCATCCCTTTATTTTCAGTCTGTTTCTTTACAGGTGAAGTGTATTTCTTGTAGGCAGCAGATGGTTGGAACTTGTATTTTCTTTCCATTCAGCCACTCTATGTTTTTTGTTTGGAGAGTTTAGTCCATTTACATTAAATGTTATTATTGATAAGTAATTATTTACTACCTCCATTTAAAAAAATGTTTTCTGTTTTTTCTGTGGTATTCTCTTTCTTCCTGTCTTCCTTTATGTGAAAGTGATCTTCTCTGGTGGTAGGTTTTAATTTCTTGCTTTGTATTTTTTGTGTCTCTATTGTAGGCTTTTTTATTTGAGGTTACCAGAGGCTTTCAGATAGCATCTTATAATTAATTATTTTAAAGTAATAACTTAACATTGACAGCAAAAATAACTAACTAATAAGCAAAGAGAAAACCAGTAAAAACTCTACACTTTAACTTCTTTCCCTAACACCCTGCTTTTTAACTTTGTGTTGTTTCTATTTATATCTTATTATACTGTCTGTATCTCTAAAATGTATTGTAGTTATTATTTTGATAGATATATATTTTAATCTTCCTTCTCAAGAGATGAGTAGTTTATACGTGTTGTAGTGTTTGTTATAATATTCCATTTTTTGTCTGTTACTATTACCAGTGAGTTTTGTACCTTCAGATTATTTCTTATTGTTTACCTCCTTTTCTTTCAGATTGAAAAACTCTCTTTAGCATTTCTTGTAGGACACGTTTGCTGGTGTTGAGGAAATCCTTCAATTTCTGTTTGTCTGGGAAAGTATTTCTTCTTTAGGTTTGAGGTATATCTTCCCTGGATATACTATTCTAGGGTAAAAGTTGTTTTTCTTTAGCACTTTCAATGGGTCATGCCACTCTCTCCTGGCCTGTAATGTTTCCATCGAAAAGTCTACTGCCAGACATATTGGAGCTCCTTTATATGTTATTGGTTTCTTTTCTCTTGCTGCTTTTAGAATCCTTTATCCTTGACCTTTGGGAGTTTGATTATTAAATGTCATGAGGTAGTGTTTTTTGGATTAAATCTGTTGGTAGTGTTTTCTGAAGTATTCATAGGTTTCTCTAGATTTGGAAAGTTCTGTTATTATTTGTTTCAATATAAACTTTATACCCTGATCTCTCTGTGTACCTTCGCTTTAAGTCAATTACTTTTAGATTTGTCCTTATGAGGCTATTGCCTAGATCTTGTAGAAATGCTTCATTCTTTTTTACTCTTTTTTTTTTTAATCTCCTCTGATGGTGTATTTCAAATAGCCTGTCTTCAAGCTCAGTAATTCTTTTTTCTGGTTGAAGAATTCTGCTGTTAAGAGACTGATGCATTCTTCTGTATCTCAATTATTTCAATTAAATTTTTCAGTTCCAGAATTTCTGCTTTTTAAAAAACTATTTCAGGCTGGGTGTGGTGGCTCATGCCTATAATCCCAGCACTTTGGGAGGCCAAGGCAGGTGGATCACTTGAGGTTAGGAATTTGAGACCAGCCTGACCAACATTGTGAAACCCCATCTCTACTAGAAATGCAAAATTAGCTGGGCATGGTGGTGTGTGCCTGCAATTCCGCTACTCAGGTGGCTGAGGCAGAAGGATTGCTTGAACCCAGGAGGCAGAGTTTGCAGTGAGCCGAGATCACACCATTGCACTCTAGCCTGGGTAACAAGAGCTAAACTCCATCTAAAAACCAAACAACAACAAAAAACAAACAAACAAACAAACAAAGCTATTTCAATCTTGTCATTAAATGTACCTAATAGGATTCATAATTCCTCCTCTGTTTTCTTGAATTTTATTGGACTTCCTTAAAACAGCTATGTTGAATTCTCTGTCTGAAAAGTCACATATCTCTGTCATTCTAAATTGTCTTTTTTAGTTCCTCTGGTGAGGTTATGATTTCCTGGATGGTCTTGATGCTTGTGAATGTTTGTTGATGTCTGAGCATCCAAGAGTTTGGTATTTATTCTAATCTTTGCAGTCTTGACCTGTTTGTACCCATCCATCCCTCTTTACAAGGCTTTCCAAGTATTCAAAGAGAATTTAGTGTTGCAATATAAGTCTGTAGTCACAGCACCCATATCTGCTTTATGGGGCACCCCAAACCCAGTAATGCTGTGACTCTTGCAGACTTTTAGAGTAATGCCTTAATCATCTTGGGTAAGATCCAGGAGAATTACTTGGATCACCAGACGGAGTCTCTTGTTCTCTTCCTTCACTTTCCGCCAGTTTCTCTTTGTACTGAGCTGCCTGGAGTTACAAGAGGGATGATGCAAGCACCCTTGTAGCCACCAGCACTGGGACTGTACTAGGTCAGACCTGAATCCAGCACAGTACTGGATCTTGCCCAAGGCCTGTGTTAACTATTGCCTGACTACCATCGAGTAATTCATTCAAGGCCTGAGGGCTCTTTAGTAAGCCCATGGTGAATCCAGTCAGGCTTGTGTCATTCCCTTCAGGGCGGCAGGTTCCTTTCTGGCACAGAATGGGTCTAGAAATGCTGTCTAGCTGCAAGGATCTGGAGTTACAAACTTTAGGAATTTACCCGATGCTTTATCTTTATGTGGCTGAGCTGGTACCCAAGTCACAAGGCAAGATACTTTTTACTCTTCCCTCTCCTTTCCTCAAGCAGAAACAGTCTCTCCTCATGGCCACGACAGCTGAGAATGCATTGGGTCACATGGTACTAGGTCTTGCCCAAGCCTCTTGGTGAATACTGCTTGGCTACAACTGATGTTAATGCAAGGCCTAGGGCTCCTTTGTCAGCAAGTGATGAATTCTGTAAGGACTGGGTCCTTCCCTTCAAGGAAGCAGGTTCCCTTCTGCCCCAGAGTATGTCTAGAAATGTCACTGAGGAGCTAGATCCTGGAATGGGAGTTTCAGGACTTTGCCTGGTGCTTTATTTTACTGTGACTGAGCTGACATACTGGGCACAAGTAAAGTCCTCTTTACTTTTCTGGAGCTGTGAGCCACACTGCCTGGGGTTGGAGGAGGGTGACACAGCCCTCCGTTGTCCACCCAGCTGGTGTCTCACTAGGTTACATAACCCTATGTCCATTGACTCCAAGCCCATCACAGCACCAGGACTTGCCCAGGAATTGCAGTTCTTTTGGTCTAGACTGCCTTTAAATTTATTTGGAGCCCAGAGCACATTAGCTCACAGTGATGAAGCTTACCAGAACTCAAGGTCTGGCCACTGGGATGGAAGAATCCCCCCTGACTAGGGCTTTTCTAAGTGCTCCCTCCATGAATGCCAGGTGAATATCACCCTGTGTTGCTTTCTGCTGTAACAGGGCAGCTCTGAGTTTTAATGCAAAATCCCACAGTTGCTGTGCTCTCCCTTCTCCATGTACCACGTGGCTGCTGCCTGAGGCAGGGGACAGAGGAGAGATGGTGTAGGCAATTTGAGAGTGTTTGTCCCATACACATGGCCAACGAACATATTAAAAAATGTTTGACATCACTAATTAGAGAAATCAAATAAAAACTACAATGAGATATCATCTCACACCAGTCAGAATGGCTATCATTAAAAAGTAAAAAAATAATAGATGCTGGTGAAATTATAGAGGAAAGGGAATGCTTATACACTGATGGTGGGAATGTAAATTAGTTCAGCCACTGTGGAAAGCAGCTTGGCAATTTCTCAAAGAATTTAAACCATTCAACCCAGGAATCCCATTATTGGATATATATACAAAGGAATATAAATTATTCTATCATAAAGACACATGCACCCATATGTTCATCGCAGCACTATTCACAGTAGCAAAGACATGGGATCAATCTCAATGTCCATCAATGGTAGACTGGATAAAGAAAATGCTGTATACCATTGAATACTATGTAGCCATAAAGAAGAACAAGATCATGTCCTTTGCAGCAACATGGATGGAGCTGGAGGCCGTTGTCTTAAGCAAACTTATGCAGGAACAGAAAGCCAAATACCACATTCTCACTTTCTGTGAGCTAAACATTGACTATACATGGACACAAAGAAGAGAACAAGAAATCCTGGGGCCTACTTGAGGGTGAAGGGCGGGAAGAGAGCAAGGGTTGACAAACTATCTATCGGATACTATCCTTATTACCTGGATGATGAAATAATCTGTACACCAAAACCCTGTGATATGCAATTTACCTATATAACAAACCTGTATATATACTCCTGAAACGAATAGGTCTTTCCTACCATCTTCAATGCCTCTTTCCTTGATAGGATGTTAAAACCTGTTGCTGAGATTGCTCATCTGATTTTTGGTTTTCGTGAAGGTGCTTTCTAGTCCAATTTGGTGTTCCTGTGGAGGCGGAAAGGTCATTGGAGGGTCCTATTCAGCTATCTTGCTCTGCTTCCTCCCAGAACCACTTTGTTGCTTGCTCCTGCCACACTGACCTTTCCTGTCCTCAAAGATGCCCAGCACTTCTGTTTCTCCTGCTTCATATTCACTTTCCTCTCTCACCTGGATAATTCCTACCCATCCCTCACACATTAGCTTAAATGCCACTTCCTCAGACGGCACTTCCATGACCCCCTAATTGAAAGTTGGTTCCTCATTATTCTCTCTTAGTATTCTTCATAGAGCTTCACTTGTAATTTATTTTGTAATTACATATTTATTTATACATTTACTTGTTTCTATGGCTCTTCTGTTAGATCATGAATTTCATGAAGGCAGAAATCATGTCCGGTTTCTTTCTGAGCCACATATCAGCACTTAGCACAATGTATGGTACTTGAAATGAGTGCCTGAAACATATTTGTTCAAAGAATGAATGTACATGTGGATTATAGGAAACTACTGAAAAAAACCTAGACTCTATTAAATTGCAAATCATGTAACTGTAATAGATTGAGTGAGAAACATATTGACTGAAACATAGACATCGACAGCCAAAAGTTGGTTCAGTGGTTATGGCAAAATGGCACCAGGTCAATAAGGAAAGAAAGAAGTGAGGGGATAGTTCAATAGGGAGATGTGGGGATGGAGTGCCGGGGCTCTGAGATGAGGAGGGTGAGGGTGGATACGCTGGTGGGAAATGCAGAGCAGATGAAGATTGGCGAGCTGAGAAACAGGAATTGGGACACAAAGCTGTCAAAGAGGCCTACACAGTGGATGTAAATAGTTTTGGCACATAGTCGGGGACTTTATCCATGAAATGAATAATAACAGCAGAAATCTGGATGGAGAGGAAAAATGGGAGAGCAGATGCCATCAATAAAAGTCATGAGGATCACAGATTTACATTCTGGAAATAAGTAAATATAGGGATCAAGGGCTGGAAGACTTTGAATACAGATACATTGATGGATTGAAAGGTACAGCAATATAAATTTCTCTTCTACCATAAAACATGTACGACGTGGAAGGTGGAGATTTCACAGGAAAGGCAGCCAGGCATGAAGCAGCCGTATAACTGCGTTTCTATTTTATCTGTAAGATAAGAGGGAGTGAAGGCAAACCTGTTCAGCAAGGCCAGGCGTGGGTGTGGGCAGAGGGCAGGGCTGAAATCACTCAGATTATTTTGAAGAGAAAGCAGGGGTGATAGTTTTGATTGGTTTGTTTCCAGCTTTGTTTTTTTAGGTAGTAGGAGTAGAGAGAAGACATGAAGGAAACTGAAGGCTTAAGGAGCAGGCTGGGAACAAAATTCAGCAGGAGGGCAGGGAAGAAGCAGCTAAGGCAATTCCTGTAACTTAAGGGAGGTTTGCCCTGAGTAACATGGAAATGAGGCGTTGATTCATGCAGCCTTGGTTTATTGCAATTAGACACTCCCAAGTTTCAGAAGATATTCAACAGCTAGGCAATAAATGCATTCTAGAACTGTTTCCTTTTCCAGGAAAAGGGAAACTACTTTGAATCCATGTTTATGAAGTCTGTGGCGTCAATAAATCATAAGACCATGTCCTGCTTTTTCAGGCTTCAGAGACAAAACATGAGAAATAACACTTTTCTTTTCAGACCAGTCATCACTATTTTTAAAAGAGGAGGAAGTTCTCACGGTAATTCAAAAGGTTCTTTTTTCTTTCTAATATTTGTCATGCAGTTAGAATGACTGAACTTAGAATGAAAAATATGCCTGCCCTCAATCATGACCAAAATACCAAATGCTTTATTTTGGTAATTTGAGCTTGTGCATTGTAAGCCCAGTTTCTCCTGACTCCACAGGTCTTCTCCTTGCAAAGACTCATCCAGCCTTAGCAGATAAATCCAGGGTTCTGTGTAGCCTTGGGCAAGCAGATCTCATGAGAAAAGACACTTTAGTGGCTAAAATCTTATACGAATAAGTCAGTAATCGTTATTTTATATAAAAAGTATAGCGGTAGAAAGGTCATCAAGCCTCTTTACTTCAATAAGCACTCCAATGACGTAAACCCACTGATAAGCTCCTGGGAACGGAAAAACCATGTAGTTCTCAATGTTAATTTGGGGGAGGGGATGGCTCATCTGATTTTTACAGGGCAAGGTAGAGGTCTTGAGCAGCTCCCATCTTCTCATTCACTCTCATTCTATGGGCACAGGAATGTTATGTTTATTAATCAATTACGGTATTTTATATTATTGAACCTCTACCTCTATTGAACCTCTACAGGATGAAAGCATTTTCTGGTGTATGGGGTTGAGGAAATTTCACCTAAAGATTAGGGCCATTTATGGCATCAATCAGTTGGCTAAAATATGGATTTCTCTGGGCAGAACACTGAAGGGAAACCCTGCTGGTGCTGGTTGGAGAGGAGAAGAGGAAGGCCCTGATGGTTGCGTGGAAACCAGTCTCTCTTGATCTTGACCACATGTGGCCAAGATGTCTAGAAGGAGTTTCAGGATATTCAGATGGTCCGCTTCACAGGAAGCCGAGGCTGAACTTTGGAAGTAAGAACACAGGTACAAGACTGTAAATTTGTCCCAGCCGTTTAGGGTTAAGTGAAACCACTCAGATAGAGCATAAAATAGGACACGGTCTATAAGCCCTGGGTGCACACCAGCATCTATACAATCAGAAAATGATAGTTTATATGCCAGAGAGTTTTCATGTATTTATATATTTTGTATTCCTTTTATTTATTTGTTTGTTTGTTTTACTTGGTATTTAGAAAAAGCCTTTGTGAAAGTCCTTAGTTGTGCTAAAGGGGAAACAAAGAAATGAGTTTGTGCTCACACTTTGGCCAAAATTTAAGGGCACAGTGTTCAACTGAGGTCAGTATGGGTGGCAGAAACAAATGAAATGTGAGAGCCTTAAGCAGAATGTGGTTCTGGGAGGCCAGCCGTTGGTTTCCATTTGAAGATTCTCTTACAAAATAGAGGCATAGTAGTGCTGCATTTCCCTATACCGAGGGATTTGGCTTTCGCTTTCCAGGCAAACCCAGATGTCTAAAGTGAAAACATCATTATAGATTCAGGACTAAGATGCATTGCTGACCTTCAGCTGTTTACATTCCAGGATATTAGCTCACCAAACAGCTGGGTGAGCTGACCTTTCTTTTAAAGTAAAGCAATCATAAGAGATTGGAGCAGCAATAATTACCCTCTTGTTTCTGCAAGAAATATTTATTACATTTGGAGCTGGCCTCATGATACTTGGTCAGTAATTGTGAAAAACAATATGTTGGTTCCATCTGGAATGGGCCAATGCTTGAATCTTGTCATTAACAATGTATTTGTGTTCATCATTCTTCATTTTCTGCATATTTTAAAAGAATTTTTCCTAATAGAGGAAAAGTTATTGAGCTGCATTTGCTTGTAACAGATGTTCTTTTAAAGAGTCAAGAATAATAATAAAGAACTGGACAATTTATATTGGAAAAAGCAATGGAATTGTTAGTGGGAATGGAAGAGTGACTATGTGAGGTACACTTAGGACAAACATTACCTACATCCAATATGCCTAGAATTGGTCATAATTGACTTTTGTGACCAAATTTCTTTTCATTTTGTAAATGGGAATGTTTTAAGGTTGAATTCAAAATAATACAGAAATATTGTTTAACAAGCTTTTAAACCCATTTTTTAGCATAATTTATATAACTAGCACATATCTGTTTGACTTTGCTTTCAATGTCACTGTAGTTGGAAAGTAAGTTTCACCTTCTTTCTTCCTCTGAAGGCTGTTTCCAGGTTGAAGAACAAAAGTGACAAGAACAGATTATGTGTTTTATGTTAAGAATATAAGTGGCCTGCTCTTCCCCAGATAATGCCTGCTTGATTTTTACTCAAGCAGTCTTATGAAGATTAATAGCCAGAATCACAAAAACAGTTTGCTAGTTGGGCTCTAGAGTGTAAAATGTTGAGGGAATCAGTTTAGTCTGATGGGACTACCAGAAGAGAAGAGAAAGAATTGTTCATTAATTAAGCAAGTATTTAATGAGAAAGTAGTATGGGCTTATTGAAGCAGGTGTCACTAGAATGTAAGGGGAAGGCTAAAACAAGACCTCCACCCTCTCACAACTCAAATCCACTTGAGGAGATAAGATATCAATATCAGAACAACTAAGTGGAAGCAGAGAGTATTTTGGTAGAATGTCAGTGCAATGTATAGGAATTCAGGATCAAGAAAGACCATGAATTTCCTTCCATGGCTAGAAGTCTTTGTAGGGGGGTAGGACTTTACCCTTGAACTTTACACTTAATCATTGCTTCTTTCCCTTGAGTTTGCCTAAGAATTTTGAATAATTTTTCAAGACCCTATGAGTCCAACTAAGGATAGAACAGAGTCAACGTGGCAGGCCTGTGGATCAATGAGATTATTGAATAAAAGTTACCTGTCACTGACATGATTATTTTACATTTGCTGAGCCCTGTTGTTGCTCAGACCTCAGGAGAAAAGGTTGTTGTCTTCTGGAGGGGATCCAGAACAAAGCAAAAGTCTACCTTTGTGACTCTGGGAATATCATTATACACAGCCAAAGCTTTTCCACTTCAGTTTCATCCAGTTATGCCTAGAGCCCAGCCAAAGACATTTGAGGATGCCCAGAAGTCTCCTTCCATAGTAGGGAGCCAAGATCAGACACTTCTCTTCATTCTTCACAGGAGCCTATTCCCACATCAAACTGGGCAGAGTTGAGCCTGCCAAAAGGCATGCTCTCCAGATGTTGGAGAGAAATATGCAGAAAAAGAAATCCATCAACTCCATGAGATTTCAAAATACGGTGGGCACAGGGAATGGAAATTCTAAGGATGTAGAGAATGAAATAAATGTGAAAAAACAGAACAAGCACTTGTCCTGCAAAGGGAATGTCCACGAATTCTCTTGTACTCATAGAACAATGATTGCTGCATGGAAGGTAATAGTCTCAGTCGTATCTTAGTTCTTAGTTGTGCACACGTCTTTCATCTTCCTGTGAGGCTTTCTTTCTAGTTCCAATAAGGAAGCTGTGCAGAGGTTTGAGTTGTTCGGAGGTGTGTAATACACATACAGCGTGCTACACTTTATAAGCACTTTTCTTGAAGCAGCAGGTAGCTCTTGTGCCCCTCTTTCCCTCTTCACTTGGAAATCCTATTTCCTTTCTGGAGTATTGTTGACAAGCCCCAGAGGAGTTTGCCAGGAACTTATCTTAGCATCGACCTGATGAGTTTAGCCACTATGAGATGCCTAGTTTAAGGGGCATGGCTGTTTTGGCCAGAATATGCCCTCTCCAGAGCTTCCCACTCTAAGTATTTGTAGTAAGGGATTTCTCAGGCAGTCCGTAAGTTGTTTCCAGTTATGAGAAAATATTAACTGCAACAAGGAAATGGAAAGGTGTGGCACTTTGGTCAGTAATTTCTTTGTGGCTCAGAGTCAATAGTCATTACTTTCTCAGCTTTCCATTTCCTGCTATAAGAATGCAGTGTCTAAAACACTTGTAATGTTTTAAAACAGACATAACATGGGTGTGTGTGTCTCTCTCTAAATTCCCTCCTACAGAGTGCTCATTTCTCTTTATCTTCTTTTGGATTTTAGTGTATTCATTTTAAAGGATTGCAAAGGAAAACCAAACCCTCCCCATGAATTCACCATAAAAGTCACAGACTTTGTTTTAATGGAAAATATGTTTTTCCTGCAGATTTTCATCTGGTTCACAAATTTAAAAAGACTTGCTCAGCCTAATTGTCTTTGGGTGGGCTGGTCACATTCAGGGATTTCACAAATGAAAGAAGGATGCTATTTCTGCTCTGAAATAATTTATATTTCAAAGTTGAATCAGCTATGCTTAAATTAATGAGAAAATGAATGTTTTAGTGTCATTGGTGTGTATAGCTTCCTTCTTGCTCTAAGCTAATTATTCTTCTAGACTCTGTAACAAAATTCATCTGCAAAGTAGATGCCTTGTTGTAGAATGGGGAGAGATTCCAAAGTCATTAAGTTCTGATAGCACAGAAAAATGGCGATTGACTGGAATTTGCAAATTGCATTAATCCCCTTGAGAAGGACTATATGGATTTGGGCATTTAGAGATTATACCATTACATTATGCCATTCTGTATTCCTAGATCAACAGGTAATTTAACAATGTACCTTCTCCCCAAACCCCCTCTTCTCTCAAGAAAAAATAACTTCACTAATGAATTTCCCATTTTTTTCCAGGAATATTTTGGGGAAATATTCTATAAACAACAGAACAGTTTGTGGGTCCTGAAGTTTCCAAAGATTTTTAGAAGCTGCTAGTTAATACTGGGATGTTACCTTTCAGTGATCTGTGTCAGAGATCATTAATGAAATGCGATAATGCTGATGATTCAAGGAATGCTAAAATTTGTGATATGGGCAGCTGCACTTTAAATCAATGCACCAATCTTCCCCGGACACTCACACACACATATGGTGCATCTGAGCTGGTGGTAAGAGTTTGAATCCACGCATTAGCCTAGGGTTAATCAAAGACAAAAACTGCTTCTTTTGCCCTTAAATCTTCCCCTCAGGCTGCTCCTGAGCAACGTCTGAGGATCCCAAGGGCTGAGGCAGCCAGCTGGGGTAGGGAATCCATTTAGCATATGTACCATGGAGACTCTGCAAAGAAGTGCAGCTTATAATTCCCAAAGTGAGGGTCCAAGAGAGAAAGGAGAAATAAATAGATCTCACTTGAAGTACATTCTAACCAATCATAGCTACCTTGGGAAGAAGCCAGCTCAAAATGTCCCTGGGAGTTACTGGAGTTGAGAGTTCAGTGATTACCCCCATGAGAGTACAGCAAACGTAAAGGTAAGGTAAAATTTGGGTGACGTGCTCTTCCCATGGCCAAGGTCATTGCCCAAATAGGCAATTGAATGGAGACAATTTTTAAGAATATGGTCTATGTGTAAATGGGAGATTTGTAGTTTAGCCTTTAAAAAAATTGTTCCCAGTAGTGACCATCTCAGGAGCCAGACTGAGTTGCCCAGCAACAAGAGAACAAAGGCAGGTTCCAAGAAGTTCATTAAAATCCACAGCTGTAGAGCTATACTCAAGTTCTCCACCCTAGTAGGAAAGACTCAGGCAGAATTGATACCTCCTGTGTGTTTCTACCCTCCGCCCTTCCTCCTTTGAACTCCCAAACCACACTGGTTACACCGTCAACTTCAGCAGAAACTGTATTTTGTCTTATACCATAGCTTTTGTTACATCTATATGTTTCCCAGTTAGATCACTGACTGTTATAAGCAGGAATCAGGTCTTATTTATCTTCTTACTACTAGCTTAATGCCTAAAACAGTTCCTATACATAGTAGTTGATAATAAATTGAATGTTAACTGCATAGTAACAATCTCTGAAGTTCCAGCTTTTCTTTAAGGCCAATTTCAAATGCTCCATCTTTTCAGAAGCCTTTTCTTATCTCTGATGTGCTGTCACTTATCTCCAAATTCTGCAGCATCTTTTGTACCTCTTTTGTGAAACTTACTTTGCCTTGTATTACAAACATTCTAGTTTGGCCTCAACCGTGTGCTCTGTCAGGATAAGAATCGGGCCTTACTTGGCTCTGTATTCTTGAATACAAAGGCTTGCATACAGGCTTGCTTATTCATTTATTCATAAAACTGAGCATCAACTATGTGGATTCTGTAGGACTAGGGATAGAAAGTGGATTACATAAACATGGCTTTTATTCTCATAGAACTTAAAATCTTAAGGGAATTTGGACACATCAATAGGAAACTAAAACTCAGTGCTTTGATGAGAAGGCATAAAGATCATGGGGTCACTTGACCTAATTCAGAGGATCAGAGAAAACTTCCATGAAGAAGTGATACTCACACGAAGTCCTGAAGAATGAAAAACAATGCATATGCAAAGGCCAGGGACTGGTACATTTAAGGAGCTGAAAGTTCAGAAGTTCTAACAGGCTCAAGTGAAGAAGGCTTTAAATTTATATCACACCTTTCCCTCTAGAAAACTGAAGTCTAGAGTGACAAGACATAAAAAAGGGAAATCCAAATTCACATGATGGCTAAACTAGCAAGAGGCTCACATATTCTGTCTTCCAGACCCAGTTCTCTTTCCACCAAATATTTCTATTTCTGTTTCTTTCAAGGTCAAGACCCTTTTTCCTCATCTAAGTCAGGAAAACTTTTAATGCAGGAAATAAATACATACGAGCATTTGATGTAGTTTATTTCTCCCTAAGTCATTCACGTATTTCTATGCTGTGGTAAAACAGTGTTGCTTCTGGTAGTTTATCCTAAAGAAAAAGAAAAACAGAAGCCCAAGTATGGTGGCTGGAACTCTGCTACAGTAAGTTGGCCCTCTACATGTGTGGAATAATCTCACAGTCTATGAGCACATACCCTTGAATGTGATTGGGCAAAGCTGGTTTTTGGATGGAAATCAGCATTTAGAAAGCTTTTGTTTGACTCATCTACAGAGCTTCAATGAGGAAGGAGGAAATGAAACTATAAGTACGGTGACCATATAATTTATTATCCAGAATAGGACACTTTGAGAATGAAAAACAGGACTCTTAATAATTATGCCAAGAAAACTGGTACAAACTGGGACAACCCAGGTAAATTGGGACGTATGATTATTCTATCTATAACTAAAATGCCTTCACAGATTTACATGTTAATGTTCAAGGTTTCCCTTTTCTTTGCCTTTATTCTAGATCACTTTTTACAGAAGATGGTTCGTAAATAGTTGATGTTCGAAGAGTATACCCTAGAAAGCAGGAGAGCCACTTCGCCTTCTCTCATCCCTAGAAAATTGGGTCTTAACACAAAATTACAACATTCCTAAATCCTGGCCAGCTGCACACTCAATTTTCTTGACCCTAGGTAACTACCTAACGATTTTCTTAAGCTTGTATAACTCCATGACACTGGATCGGCACTGTTCAGTAGAACTCTGCAATGACGGAATGTTCTATATGTGCTCTGTAGTGACAACATAGTAGTCACTAGCAATATGAGTTGTTGAGAAGTTGATCATGGCAAGAGTGACCGAGAAATTATATTTTAAATTTTATTTAATTTCTCTTAATTTAAAAGTAAGTTTAAATAGCTGCATGTGTTTACCAACTAACATAGTGAACATCTCTAGATCACTGGAAGTAAAAAGATGATGCACAAGTTGATATGGCTTGGCTGTGTCCTCATCCAAAACTCATCTTGAATTCCCATGTGTTGTAGGAGGGACCCAGTGGGAGGTCGTTGAATCATAGGGGCAGGTCTTTCCCATGCTGTTCTTGTGATAGTGAATAAATCTCACGAGATCTGATGGTCTTTAAAAGGGGAGCTTCCTTGCACAAGCTGTGTTCTCTTGTCTGCTGCCACGTGAGATGTGCCTTTGGCCTTCCGTCATAATTGTGAGGCCTCCCCAGCCACATGGAGCTGTAAGTCCATTAAACCTCTTTCTCTCGTACATTGCTCAGTCTCAGATATTTATCAGCAGTGTGAAAACAGACTAATACAGTAAATTGATTCTGGTAGAATGGGGTGCTGCTGCAGATATGGAAGCAACTTTGGAACTGGCTAACAGATGGAGGTTGAAACAGTTTGGAGGGCTCAGAAAAAGAAAGGAAAATGTGGGAAAGTTTGAAACTTCCTAGAGATTTGTTGAATGGCTTTTCCTACCCAAAATGTTGATAGTGATATGAACAATAAGGTCCAGGCTGAGGTGGTCTCAGATCAAAATGAGGAACTTGTAGGGAATTGGAGCAAAGATGACTCTTACTATGTTTTAGCAAAGAGACTGGTGGAATTTTGCCCCTGCCCTAAAGATTTGTGGAACTTTGAACTTGAGAGAGATGATTTAGGGTATCTGGCAGCAGAAATTTCTAAGCAGCAAAGCATTCGAGAGGCAACTTGGGTACTGCTAAAGAAATTCCATTTTAAAAGGGAAACAGAGCATAAAAGTCCAGAAAATTTGCAGCCTAAGAATGTGATAGAAAAGAAAATTCCATTTCTAAGGAGAAATCCAAGTAAGCTCCAGAAATTTGCATAAGTAATGAGGAGCTGAATGTTAATCCCCAAGACAATGGGGAAAATGTCTCCAAGGCATGCCAGAGTTTTTCACAGCAGTCCCTTCCATCCCAGGCCCAGAGGTCTAGGAGGAAAAAGTGCTTTCATGGAATGGACCCAGGGTAGCTGTGCTGTATGCACCCTGGGGACTTGGTGCCCTGCATCCCAGCCACTCCAGCCATGGCCGAAAGGGGCCAACATAGAGCTCTGGCCATGGCTTCGGAATGTGCAATCCTCAAGCCTTGGCAGCTTCCATGTTGTGTTGAGCCTGCCAGTGCACAGAAGTCAAGAATTGGAGTTTGGAAACCTCCACCTAGATTTCAGAGAATGTATGGAAATGCCTGGATGTTCAGGCAGAAGTTTGCTGGCGGGATGGGGCTCTCATGGAGAATCTCTGCTAGGGCAGTGTTGAAGGGAAATGTGGGGTCAGAGCCTCCACACAGAGTATCTACTGGGGTCCCACCTAGTGGAGCTGTAGGAAGAGGGTCACAGTCTCCAGACCCCAGAATGATAGATTCACTGACAGCTTGCATCGGGCACCTGGAAAAGCTGCCGACACTCAATGCCAGCCCACGAAAGCAGCCAGGAGGGAGGCTGCACCCTGAAAAGCCACAGGGGCAGAGCTGCCCAAGACCATGGGAACCCACCTCTTGTATCAGCATGATCTGGATGAGAGACATGGAGAGACATGGAATCAAAGGAGATAATTTTGGAGCTTTGAAATGTGACTGCCCTATTGGACTTTAGACTTGTGTAGGGCCTGTAATCTCTTTATTTTGGCCAACTTCTCCCATCTGAAATGGCTGTTTTTACCCAATGCCTGTACCCCAATTGCTAGAAAGTAATTAACTTGCTTTTGATTTTACAGGCTTGTAAATGGAAGGGACTTGCCTTGTCTCATGTGAAACTGAACTGTGGACTTTTGAGTTAATGCTGAAATGAGTTAAGACTGCACTCATCTCCTAGGTCCCTTGGGGAAATGCAATAGTTATCATAGTTATGCCTAACATTTCAAAACCATTTTAATGTAATCAAGCATGTTTGCATGGAAAAGTAGAGGCTTTAGTGCCCGAGAAATTTGAGTCTGGTCCCTACTCCACTACCTCCCAATTGTGTGTTCTTGGGCAGCCCCTCCACTTCTCTGGCCTTCAGCTTCCTTAGATAGATCAATGCTGTCAAATTCCAAGCACTGCATTAGCCTAGTACTTGGTGTATGGTAACCACGTAGTGAAGCTTAATTGTTACCAAGTGCTCTACAGATGTATGTTTTGGGCTCTTTACTTGCAACTTAATATAGGTCCTTGCCTTCAAAATCAAGGTAAGACCAAAAGCTATGCAAATGCAGTGTAACAAACAAGCCTAGACAATTAAAAAATAGAACAAAATCCATGAAACAATGAGACTAACGTTAAATAGCAAATTCAGTGAAGAAAGAAGTTATGAGAGTGAGACACTCTCAAACCTCCTGTTTCTTTTTATTTCATTTTAATTTCCAGGATACATGTGCAGGATGTATAGGCTTGTTACCTAGGTAAATATATGCTATGGTGATTTGCTGTGCCTATCAACCCATCCCATAGGTATTAAGCCCAGCATGAATCAGCTCTTTTTCCTGCTGCTCTCTCCCCATTGCCATCCCCACCTCCAACCCACAGTATGTGTTATGCCCCTCCCTGTGTCCATGTATTCTCACTGTTCAGGTCCCACTTATAAGGGAGAACATATGTTCAAACCTCCTATTTCATTTGATCCTCAGTACAATTCTCTGATAGAGGCAGGGGAATTCAACACATTCAACAGACTGGAAAAACCAAAGCACAGATGGGTTTCAGCTCCATTACAGCTGCTGTAAAATGAAATGATAGGATTAAGAAAATTTTAACGTTTCTTTCAAGGCTGTAATTCTATTATTCTTTGGCTTTCCTAAAGTAAGCCTACTAGTTAATGTGAGATCTGATACCAGAACTCACATTTCTTGATTCTCAGCTCAGGACTTTGTGCCAGACTAGGAAGTGTTGGGGAAGTAAGAGAATGTTGTTTAAAAGAAAAATGAAAATCTCAGCTGGGCAGAAATGTCCTCCTTCCTTTTCTGCTGGCAGTATTTTCATACAAGCTTAAAATGTAGAACAGCTTTGGTAATGTTTGCTCAAACATGCTCACGCCTGAGTAATGATTTCCATCTTCACATCTCAGTATTTCCACTGTTGAAACTACACCCAGTTCCAGCATACTTAACTGCTGCTTGCTTAGTTCACTCTCCCATATGTAAGCCTTTCCTCATGCCAGAAAAGACACAGCTTTCCACTTCTTAGACTTACTTCATTTCTTTTGAGTTGTTTACTCCATCGTTATAAAAAGCTAATCATGCTTTCCAAGATAAATATTTGCTCTCAGAGTTCTACTTTTCTGTCAAAAGACAAAATAGACACCTTAGCAGATAGAGCAAATGACGCATATAGAATACTAACAGTGGAAGCCACATATTTCTATCTGTGGGCGCTTGAGTGCATATATGCCTCTGGTGTGCTTTATGGTTGACTTCTTTAGACTCCAATTTGATCTGAAGTCCAAAGTGGCCTCAACTCCCTGAAGACACTGGGGCCTTATTTTGTTCCAAGAGACAATGCCATGGCAATGTCATGTTTGCCTGGTTACAAGGACTTCCACAGAGGCCACATGTTCCTAGCAAGAGGTTAGCAGGTGCTGAATTTCAAATAACAACAGCATCGCTACAGTTTGATTCTGCATGCTTTTATTCTATGAATCTGGTTTTATATAGTAAATCCCTTTTATGTGAATAAGAGGGAACGATACCTGACTAACTGTTTAAAATGTTAGATAAATTACATTTGCAGTAACAGGTTGCTTTTATATATGCTCAGTCATCCTTTTAACCCATTTCCTGTTCAGAAAAAAAAAAAAAAGGCAAAAAACCGCAGCTTACTGTCTGTGCTCATTTAATTTCACATAAACATGCTCTTTGAGGCTGAAGCAAATCTGACTGATTTTCAATATGAAAATAAAATATAAAAACTGTTCCTGGAGTTATTTCTAAGCAGAACTTGTCTCTAATCCTAACGCAACAGAAATGTATATGATGTTATCAGGATTAGAGACAAGAGTATTCTCACGGCAAATGGGACATGGGTTAAAATCCTACAACTTCATTATATTTATTAGATTATAAGAACCTTGACGTGCAGAACTCGATCTTATTGCTCTCATCTAGCACCTAGACTAGAAATTGGTAAGGAAGAGCTACTACACTGCTATGTGATTCACATAGGTGTTGAGAGTACTATGACATACAATAGCAGATTCTATACAGTGGAAATACTAGAGGCCTCCAAGAGAGTGTTTGGGAGCCACGTTCCTTTACTTACAAACTTTGCAACCTGACCAAGTCATTAATTTCCTCCTATGTAAAGTGGTGATATGATAACATCCTCAAAGTGTTACTATGAAGAATTATTGTGAGGTTAAATGAAATTTTGCATGGATGTGTCTAGTACAGCACTTGACACATAATAGGTGCTCAATAAAGTTTGTTAAATCAGAACTTACTGAATTAAAAGAACATACTGAAGAATGGCATGAGAAGTTCATGAAGCTGAAAGTGCAACTGAAAAAAGTAAAGGAGAATGTGATTTTGTAGTCTGCATGAAGGAGATTGGCAATATCTCAAGGTAAATGAAGACGGAAAGAAAAAGAAGAGGGCAACCTTGAGTCCCCATGAGGAGTTGCAGGAATTTTAAGGGATCTAGGAATTTTCATGCTTAGTGAAACCATTTTCTGTAGGACGAATTAATAGACTAATACTTATAAAAGTATATGGATGCTATTTTTCTTAATAAGCAGGATGAATTTAAAAGTATTGTATTTCTGAGTTTGTGGTAGCTTTTTATCATTACATATTTTTTAATTAAAGGGTACTAAAAAGTAAAATTACTATTTATACAAGAATCCAGGTTTTGATGTTCAAAATGAGTTGTAATACTGGGTTGGAAACCACTGGTTCAGATTGATAGCAATTGAGGGACTGACTATAAAACCTAGTGTTAGACCTGCCATGCGGGCCCAGGAATGTTTTTGGGTCAAGTTATAAGAGTCAATATGTTTCCCAATAAATCCAATAACAGTTTTATAATAATCTGCACAAATTCTATGTTAACTTTAACATATTTATATATGAAATTTAAAAATTCTCCCATACCAGCAATGTGAAAAATGTGTCACATCAATTATTATAACACACAGCAACCACACACAGAGCCACATGTGGAACTGAGACCAAAAATAGTCTTTAAGATGAGAAAAAATGGAAACTTCAAACAAACTGTAGTCTGAGAGTGAAATTATTAGAAAATAGAGATATTGAAAAGCCCAGAATTCTGGAAAAAAAAAAATCTCTCTTCAAATAGATGATTCTCTGGGTCTCTGTCTTACACAAATAGCTCAGCTAGTTCCTCTGAGCTAAAATGTTTATTTATTTTGCACAGGTCCTAGTAGGTCACAGTGGGAGTTTCTGATCTTGCAATTAGAGCAGACATTTGGGAGTCAAAAGCCATGTGCTCTATTATCAAGTATAGTGCTGACTTCCTTTTCTCCATTTTCTTAGTTTATCCATGAGTTAGGTATATAAAAGAATTGCTGCCTCTCAAAATGTTAAACTTCTTTGATGAAGCTGTGTTTGTATGCTACCGGGGAGGGAGTAGTGCTCATAAATTATAGGGGAATGTTAACATTAATTTGTTTCCTGTTGTTCAACTGTATATTAATTTACTACTAAGTGTAGGGTTGGGGGTTAATGTCAGGAATATAGCGCTCTGCAAGGATGACTGATAAATGGCAGAGTCCACAATTATTCTGCTAGTCATAGTTGGGCCAAGAACTTCTGGACCAAGAATAAATGAACATTTGTAGGAGGCTCACTTGATCTCCAAAGGGACTAGATGAGAGGCTAAGGAAAAGGAGTTAAAGTCAAGGACTGGCTGCATTTGCCATGAGAAAATACAGAACACGTAACTTAGGCAAAGTCAACATTGAGACTGTCTTCATTATGACTTCTTTCTTTGTTGCCTCAAATGCTTATTGAAATCTTACTATCTTTCAAGCTTTGTGCTGGGTCTTAGATTACAAGACTGAATAAGATAGACATAACCTCCTTCCTCCTGGACCTGACAATTGTTCCTTCGAATCACTTCCACACATAGATTGCCTGGGGATTGGGGACTGGATCCCATGGCCGGATTGAACCCCAAAGGTGGGTAGTGGAGCATCCTTAAATTGAGACAGATATTCACAGTGCAAAGCTTGAAGAAGCAGAAGCTCTTGAAAGGTAGGACTGACCTGCAGCTCTGTAAAACAAGGGATCCATGCTATTAAATGGGATCTGCCCATGAGGGTACGTCTTGAGAATAAGTTGACTTCTTTCTTATTTTCTCTTAGACTATGGTTACAAGTATATTTAGCCAAGTGTTTTTGTTATTGTTTTTATTTTATTTTGTTATTTTTAACTTCCCTCATACAATAGAATGTCTACCACCAACTCTTCAGAAAAATCTAATGTATCAGGATAGCTTTACCTGATATCATTGCAAGGAATAAATGTATGAAGTTTAAAAAAAAAAGTGTGGCCTGCCTCACATTCACTCCTCTGCTGAAACCCACACAGGACTTGGAGGAGGTTGTGCCAGGAATTCCAGGAGGCAGCCAGCAGCAAAGGAGACTTTTCCTTGGTGGAGTTTGGAAGGATGAGTAGACGTAGGCAATGCATGAAAAAGAGCTTCCAGAAGCTTGAGAGGCAAAAACTTCCTTCTCCTAAAACTCCAGGGAAATTAACCTTGAAGAGTATGTTTGTAGGAAGATTGATGCTCACCTTACAAAAATCTGCTAATTAGAAGGGAAAATCTATGGAGGCTCAGTGAAAGGTGTATTGAGAGGAAGGGTAGAAACTTGAGAAAAGCAAAAAAGTGTAAAATAAGTGAGGGGGAGGATGAGACAGAGGGTTGATGAAGAAACATATGCTGTGTTCAAAGTTCAGTTAGGATGGTTTAGAGTCCATTTGGTTGTCTTATTTTCTCCAGCAGATCATCTGAAGATTTAGAAATGGTCAACAGTAGGGTTCATCTATCACTGGTATTTTCCCAGGCAGGTACAATAGGAAAACAGGATAGGAAAGTTAAGGGCATTGAAAAGAAAGAGGAAGTGATGGGCCATAGAATGTCAATCAGGAGAGGAGGGAATGAAGACAAACAGGAACTGAGAGGAAAATACAAAGTAAAGAATTTATGGAAGAATCCTGAGGAATTCCATAGAATCTATAGAATCCATAGAATTCCATAGAATCTATGGAAGAATTCTAAGGAAGATCTCAATGAGGACAAAGAATGATAGATTGAAAGTAATTTGATTAAAGGTTATGCTCAGAGAGTCTGACATCTAAAAAAAATGTTTTTGAAGCTGGAACAATTCCAGGAGATGACATGTTCCAGGGTGTGTCTCTGGGAATGACTGGCTGAAGTGGAGGGGCTCCATGGAAGTAAGTTAAGGCAGTTAAGTGACCAGAGTATCAAATAAGGATATGATGTCATCCTGAAAATGGGTGGATGTTGGACAGACAGGAACACTCTCAGGATGCCAAAGTTTTCATAAATCAAAACCAGGATTGAAGAAAGGTCAGTAGCCAACAGCAAGCAGAAGGCATTGAATAGTAATATTGCTCAATGGAATGATTTCCATAGAAGCTGGGAAACTTTATATGAGCGGGAAGAAGAGAAATAATCTGAAACTGACAGAGTGGAAAAAGCATAGGGTTTTCATTTACTAATAGAACCCACAGAACCTGTGAGGATGGGTTGGTATTTTTAACTATTTATTTTAGAAAATTTTAAATGGAAAATGAACTATAATCTGATAAATGGCATGTAGTTTGTTATCTGGTTTGCATATTTTTTTGTCTTATTTTCTGCCGCTTGAGTTTATGATAGTTTTAGGCTCTGCATCATTCTTCTCTGTGCCTGGTAGAACGGTTTGTTTGTACCGCCCTGCAATTATTTAACAATATGATGGCACATATTAAGTACCATGCCCAGACCCTATGACTCACAGTTAATAAAATAATTAAGAGACATTTGATCATTAATTTATAGCTAAGTGATATGTTATTTTATTGTTTTGTTTGTTTTACTATAAGCCCATGAGATGATGGCGGTGACATACATAACCCCTAGACAAAGATTGCTGATTAAAGGAAAGGGAACTAAACTAAGTCTCTGTTCTTGGCAGTGTCACTCATTGTCCACTTATTCATATGTTTATTGACTCTATCTTAAACGTCATGTACTGCATTAGTTGCTAGAGAAATAATATGACTCATTCCTAATCTTTGTCCTTAAAAGGTCATGGTCTAGTGGCAAAAACAAATAATTACAGATCTTTGTTAAATGTTGTAATATAATATTGTTCAAGGTGTGTGGGAAGGTTCCAGAAGATTTCTTGAAGCTGACAATAGTTAATCTGCATCCTGAAGTAAAATGAGTTAGGTGGGTACTCAAAGGAATCACATCTTATGTAAAGGGCAAAGCTGCTGAGGTGGAAGGGCTGGAGCCAGAAAGCAATGCACATCACGTTCTGGAAGCAGCATGCAGACTGCCAGTTTCCACTCTCCACACCTCATATCTGCTCACCCTGAAATTACACTGGACTTTGTGGGTCCTTCACAGCGGAAAAGTCTTCACTTAGAAACACTGAAACATATTCAGATTTCAGCTGCTAGATTCAAACTACTGACATTTCTCAAAGAATCTGATGTGTCCATTAAGTACATGCTGATACTGTCACAGAAATTTTTTTTGTCTTGGGAGCACCTTTTGGAAACTTAGACTCCAGTTACATATTTGAAATGGAGAAAACCTTCTTTGTCAAACAGCACTTCAATTAGAAGCAAAACCATTACACCATTAGTGCTCCGTGCATACATTAAGCCAACTGTGATCCTTTAGGACTGGCCGCTCTAGAGAAAGAAAATTCCCTGTGGGTCTCCACACCCTACTACTTTATCCATGGGGAAGCAGTGGTATCAGATGGCCAATGGTCCTAGTTCCTGGCACCAAGTAGAAGCATGATAAACAGTTGCTAAATTAGGGATTAAAAATTAGTCTAAATCTATGTCCTATCAGGTGGATTCTTATCTCCAGCAAACCCTGGGCCTTGAATTCACTTTTCGTCAAGGAATTTTATTAAGAAACGGAAGTCAAACCTGAATATTTTTAAAAACATAAATTACAAGTTAATTGGTTTTGCAAAAGACAAATGTTGATGTACTTTGTTGCATTTTAGGTAGCATTTTGGTTAAGAAGAGCCCCCTCTTTAAGCCACTTAAGAGGAAAAATCTCATTCACAGTTTGTCTTATTTGCTAGGCATTTCTATCTCAGGGGCAAAGGTTTTTCAACATATGCCTTTGTTCTCTATTTTGACATACCCACCTTTGTCAAAGTTCCTAGCCAGATGCTAAATTAATATTGGCTGATAAAGGAGTTTCTGTTTTTAAGTTGCTAATAGAGAGCATTTCATGAAATTGTTAAGCAGTAACACATATACATAGTATAGGTATATATATAGTGACTTCTATTGAAAAACGATAAATGACTATTCACATTTATTTTCACTCTTTCTCAAAATGCCACTAAAATGACAGTGGCATTTTAACTAAAATTAAAAGGAATTTTTTAAAGGCATGAAAACACAAAAGAATAAATGGCAGAGGAGATGCAGACAGGTGTTTGAATGGTTACTGATTCAGCAGAACGTTGAAAGCTAAAATCTCCCTGCCTGCAGCCAGTCTGTTTATGCTGCAGAACCTCGGAAAGGCTCAGAAATTGGAAGCACCAAGAACCTCTGGAGATGAGGAATTAAACTGAAAAGAGGAGGATCAGTTGAAAGTCTATATAAAGTCAACAGACCCAAAGGACCCTTCTTACATGCAGAGCATTTAAAAGACTATCCTCCCCTACTCAGAGAGGAGGCGGTGGCATTAAATGGAAAAATCAAAACCAGAGTAGTTCTCTACTCTAGGATACCAGACAGTTGAAGAAAAATGGTAGGAAAGGCAAACATTGAATGGTGAGACCCACACTCCCTGGTGAGGCTAAGATCCCAGAATGTTGGTAGCTAGGCTTATACCTCTCTGTTCCACTCCAGGTGAGACTTCAGAGGATTTTTTTTTTTGAGAAATAAATGAGTCTAAGAGAAAATACTTTCAAATGATAACCTATGGGTTTGTTTCCAACACTCAAGTTCCCAATCCCATAACCCTACACTTTCCAATCAGGAAACACACACAGTTTACAACTAGCTTTTTGGAGTCTCATTTGTAAACATTAAAGGAAAAGTCATGGATAATAAGACACTTGAAGAAGCCTCCAACATGAAATACAGAGAACAAAACTAACAAATACAGACAAAAGGAAACTCAGAAGACATAGTGCAAACAGAAGAAAAAAACAAACCACCAATAAAACAAAACAAAATCCTGTATAATTAATATCATCACATATAAAAGAAGACACTATATATGTTAAATGAGTAAATAGTGCTGGTGAAAAATATTCAGAGAATAAGTTAAGAGCTCATGGAAATTACAAATATCATAGCAATAATAAAAGTTCAATAGAAGCACCAGATGATAAAGTTGAGAAATTTTAAGGAAATATAACAGGATGAGAAAGAAAAATAGAAAAGATACAAAGTTTAGAGAACTAATAGGAGTTCTAGGATTAACAGTCTGACTAATAAGAGTTCTAAAAACAGAATACTGAACAAAATTATCAAAAGAATAATATATGAATAGTTCCCAAAATTGGAAGACACAAATTTCTAGACTGAATGGTCCAGCACAGTGAATGGAAAAAGACTAAAACAAGGCACATTGTAATAAAATTTCGGAGTCCCAAGTTTACAGAGAAAAAAACCATAACTTTTAACAGAATAAAAGTGGATCAAACACAAAGAATCAAGAATCAGAATAACATTAATATTCTGAAAGTAATTCTGAAATTAGATGCCAATGGAGAAATGCCTTCAAAATCCTAAGGGAAATTTTTTCAACTTAGATTTTAAAACCTAGAAAAACTATCAATTAAGAATAAAGCCTTTTCAACACCTAATGTAGATGACGGGGAGATGGAGGCAGCAAACCACCACAGCATGTGTATACCCATGTAACAAACCTGCATGATCTGCATATGTACCCCAGAATTTAAAGTATTTTAAAAAATCTAAAAAAGAAAATTAACCTCCCATGCTCCTTTTTTTCCAGGAAGCTATTAGAGGACACTCACCTTCAAAATGAGGAGAAATATAAGAAAAGGAAGACAAGAATTCAAGAAGTCAGGGATCCAACAATAATAACAAAAGTGGTAAGGTAATTCTCAGGATGACAGTAACAGGAAGTCTCAAGAAGACAGAAGTCCAGATTGGTGAAAGACAATGAAGAACTACAAGAGGTTTGTACTCCGAAGAGAAGAAGGGAAAAAAATGGAACTCCTAGTTTGTCTAATGTCTTTGACCATGTTTCAAGGAAGTACATGGTTCTGTGCAAAGTTAGCAAAAGGTATACCAAAAAAATGAAGAAACAACAGAATAAGGGAATTGCCAACTGAAAGAAGTAAAAAGCATTTGATTTAAAAAAGGAAACGAATAATGCACTGTATGCTAATTTGTTAACAATTTTTACATAGTACCAATAAGACAAACACAATGCTAATTTCAAACTATAATTAATTATGCTGGAAGGATGAAGGAGAGAGGAAAGTATATGCGGGAAGTGGGAATGTTAAGAGAGTTAAATTATGATCTTCATAACAGGAAGTCAACAGATAATGCCATTAAATTGATGAAGAAATAGTAAGACATGAAGAATAAAGATATTAAGGTATATACCTAAAGATATGGTTAAAAATACTGAATATTTCTACTTTACGGAGGGATGCTGGGTTGGGGAATTACTGTTTTATGTCCTTAAAGTACTACTTGGCTTTTGAAATTGCCTGTGCACATACATACACATATATAATCTAAAGTTCAATTTTAAAAACCACATATAAAAGCCATATGGGAAAAGAATTACTGTGAATACTTAGTAAAATAATGTATGTACAGCGCATAATACTATGTTGATACACCACAGAGTATTAAAAAAAGTCCCCAAGATTTGCCCACTGGGGATAGTCTTATTAACAAAAATTAGTCTTGTTGATAAAACAGTCAACAAATATATAAATCTTTACTCATCAGTCCCTAGTAAAAATTTTCTAAGTGTTGTGGAAGATATAAAGAAATATGAAACATAATCCTTACACTAAAATAGCCTCTCATAACAGTTATGGCAGCTAATATTTAATTGATGTTAAATGTACAGTAGGCATTGTCCCAAGTTCTTTATATATTATTTCTTTTAATTCTGTGAGATAGACAGTATTATCTCCATTTTGTTATATAAATGAGGAAACTGAGGCACACTGAAATGAAGTAACTTGTTCAGGTCACAGAGCTCATAAGAGAGGGAGGTAGGATTCCAACCCAAGCAGAAGGCTTGGGAGTTTGTGCTGTTATCCACTGTGTCAAATTGCTTTATAATCTAATTGAGAAGAAGAAGGAACAGAGATAAACAAACTTACATGATTTAAAAAGCAGTTCAACATAATACTGGAAGAGATGTCACAAACAAATGCAAGCATATTTTAGGGGAAATCACTGCATTACACTAGGAGCTCAGGAGAGAGTGCAAACCCTTCGGACTAATAGCCAAGGAAGCATTTAATTGGACCAGCTGAGTGGGGAGGGCATTCCTTGTAAGTGAATCAACATGCAGAGGTGGTAACCGTAGCATGCCAGAGATCAGGAAGGAAGGTAATTTGACCAGAGCAGAGCACATTTTGTTCATCCACAAATAAAACCTGTGAGAGCAAAGCAGGAAAGGCCTATATCACATTATGAATGGCCTTGAAAGCAGACTAAGAAGCTTGGACTTTATATTGTGAAAACGGAAAGTAACTGCTGAGCAGGTATGCTTAATCTGGACATTGTGCATGTAATCATTTGACAGGAAGAGAACTAGTAGCAGCCTTTTGTGGCAGTCTGGATAAGATTTATCAAGATCTCAAACTAGACTGGGGTGAGTGAGAGTGGAATTGGCTGGATCCTGGATGAGAAGTCCCACAAGGACTTACAAAAACAATTTGCATTTTATGTCTCTACCAAGGAGAAAAGTTCTTCAAACTAGAAAGAATAGATATAATTAAAAGGGAATCAATTTTCAAAAAGTTCAAGTCAGAGTATCTGCCTCACAAAAAATGAGTTTCCAGGTTTCAACAAGTTACCATACAGGATAATCAAATACCTATTATGATTATGAATTGGCTGGCAGAATTTCTTTTAAAATGAAAGTAAAACTTTCTAGATATAATAATAAAGCATGCTCAATATAGAAAAAATATATAAAGAAAAAAATCATTAAGCTTATTCCCATAGCTTTAGTTAACATTTTTGTTATTTCTTTTTCAATCTTTTCTGTGAATAACTTTGTTTCCATATTAATACACAGTTACAACTGATCATAAGATTATATACAGAATATATAATTATCTTCTTGCTTAAAAATTTTAATAAAACATTTCATATTTCTTTACAAATTTATTTGTATACATAACTAATCATTGCATAATATTTAGTAATGTGTGTCTATGTACTAAAAGGTTTTTAATCATTCCTGTGTAGTTGGATATTTAAGCACATTATAAATTCTCTATTTACATAAGCCTAATATCTCTTGGCTTAAAATCTATTTTCTGTATTGTGGATTACCTCCTCAGGCTGGTTTTCCAGCTAAAAATCTTAAGAAAAATAATGGAGAATGAAAGAAGTAAACAGTTTAAACATAACTTCTATTTAAGAGGGCGAAATGGTTAAATTGCATGACTTTGATGAGGCACCAAAATGATCACTTGTAACCACACTGTCCCTGAGGGGAACTGATAATGACATATGGAAAGTAACTACAGTGTTGAAAATATCTAAGCAGGCATAACTACTGTTTGTTTGATAATTAACATCAGAATGACATTCTAGTTATATCTACATTTGAGTGCATTTTATATTGCATTTAAATTTATTTACATGTATTTAAACTTAACTGGTAAAATGGACAAGTCCATTCTGAAGCATAGGTATATTATTCTCTTAATGCACCTTATTCTCTTAAATTTCTGAATTAATGGAATCTGCAGATATTACTACAAAGATACATCTGAGCCAGTTGTGTTACCGAAATCACCTTTGCAAAAATTATGACACTAAGAAAAATGTGACATAGGAAAATTATAACAGTAAAAGAAATCTGTCCTAACCAACTCCATCTTATGTCTAACCTCCAGGCTGCCCTTGTTCATTCCCAGGTATAGGCTGAACTAACTTTGAGAGGAATTTAGCTTATGGTTTAATTTTGAAACAAAGATAACAATAGCCTTCCCCAAAACAAACTCCCTCCTTGTTTGGGGACAAGACTGCCTTTGCACAACTAACAAAATTAGCCACAAGGTGAGGAATTATGCAGTCATGCAACCAGAGGCCACAAGATTCCTAACCTCCTCAATTGCTCTGATAGATAACATTACTATTATAAAACCTAAGATTGATGTTTGAGGCCCCTCCATTCTGATAGACAAGCTGGTGCCACCTAGACTGGTAAACTGGCTCATCTGGTTTTGTGGCCCCCACCCAGGAACCAACTTAATGCAAGAGGACAGCTTGGACTCCCTATGATTCCATCCCTGATCCAACCTATCAGCATTCCCCATTTCCTAGCCCCCTGCCCTCCAAACTATCTTTTAAAAACACTAGCCTCTGAGTGTTTAGAGAGGCTGATTTGAGTAATAATAAAACTCCAGTCTCCCACTTAGCCAGCTCTACCTGTATTAAACTTTTCTCTACTATAATTCCCATCTGGATAAATCAGCTCTAACTGGGCAGTGGGCAAGAAGAATCTGTTGGGCAGTTACATTACCCACTGACAATGGGTGCTTGGAGTGAGCACAACAAATACACCATACCCTTTAAAATATGGTGATTGCAGGGATCTGCTTTTTAGTTTGTAGTTTACTGTGAAGTGTGGGTGGTGTGATGGGCCAAGCACAAAACCTGCAGACAGATGATGATGTGGATTCATGCTTTACCCTGATTATTATTAGATGTATGACTTTGGACTTGTTAGAGAATCATTGAAATTCGTTTAGAAGATGATAATAACACCTACCTCACAGAGTGGATCTGAGGAGTCAATGAGATGTTAGTGAAAAACACCCCAGAGATGGCCTGCATTCATCTAAATTGTTGCTGTCATTATTTCTGTCTGTCACGTTATCCTGGCACAAGATTTAGTGGGGATTCATTGAGTGGGTGAAAGGTGATGTGGAAAAGGTACATAAACTTACCTCATTATCTCTGAGAACCTATTACTAGCTCTTTGGACAGAGCAGTAAGAATAGGCTGGGATCAAACAGTATGGAGAACAGAATGTCCTTGGTTATCCTTCAGTGGGAAATTGCATCAGAAGTTCCTGTGAATGGCTTGCTAATGGATGAGCATTCTGATTCAACACTGCACCTCTCAGAATACAGTAAACAACCAGGATTATACTATCCACATCAAATGGCCAATGGAATATGCATAATTGTTTTGTGATTTTTGCCAATTTTCTCATATATATAAAACAACTCAGTTTTTTGCAAGTCAGCAAAGCCCACTCATGTTGTTCTGTATGGGCTCTGATTATTTCACATCACATGGTTAACAGTACTTCAAACTGATTGACTAAATTAGGGGGCAAAAAGAGAAAAGGTGTATTTGGCTGTGCTATCCTTGACATACGACACAGTTGATTCACTGTTGCCAAAGCCCACCAATTCCACATCTAAAACCTTTGATTCTATTTTATGATTTGTAATCAACTTCACTGAGGTATAATTTACATAAAACAAATGGTAACATTCAAAGTATCCAATTAATGGGTCTTGGCAAATGTATGTACCATGTGACCACTACCCCAATAAATATATAGAACATTTTTCCCCCAAAAGTTCCCTTTTGCCATTTTGCAGTAAATTCTCCTACCCTCTTGCACTCCCCACTCCAGTCATTACTTTGATTTCTATCATCATAAGTTTTTTCTTTTTCTAGAATTTCATATAAATAAAATCATATAATACGCACTCTATGTGCCTAGTTTCCAACGTTCAGCAAGTCTTTGAAATTCATTCTTATTGTTGTGTTTATCAATATTTTGTTCCTTTTTAATGGGAAGTAGTGTTCATTGTATGGAAGTGCCACAATGTGTTTAACCATTCAGGCTATTTATGAATTGTTTCCAGCTTGTAGCTGTTATAAAGCTGCTATAAACATTTATGTACAAATCTTTGTAGACACTTTTATTTTTCCTTTGTTTATACTTAGAAATGGGATTATAAAGTCATATGGTAAGTGTCTTATATAAGAAGTTACTGAGGTATTTTCCAAATTGGTTCTTTTCCATACAAACCCTGACACACACACAAACAAACCCTAACGTAATTATTATAGACCTTTGGGCTGAATGTACTAAGTGACATCAAAATGAGGCCATGTGCTTTGGAAACATCAGGGGGAAAGTATGTCACAGAAATAATAGGGGAGGTGGTATTAGATGGGGGCCTTGAGAAAATAGAAGTGTTTTGAACAAAACCTGCAATTATTGTTTGTTTGAAGTAAATTCCCTTCTTCATAGCAGAACATTTGGCTATATGAGAAAGTACAATTTATTCTAGAGAAATGATCATCATTTATGTAAATGGATTTTATTTGACAACTGAAAGAGCAGTGCTAGGAAAATACTCACCAATGAATACTTTGAGAAAGATCAAGAAACCCTTTGGTCTTCATTACACACCAACACATAAAAGGTAACACGTAGAGTGGAAGGAGCATAATTTTAAATCTCCCCAGACCTGGGTTCTATAGGGTCCACCTCTACTGGGTTCTGTGAGCCCCTCCCAGCTGGTGCGGAGATGAGAAATTGTAGAAATAAAAGACACAAGACACAAGAGATAGAGAAAAGAGAGTTTGGGCCCAGGGGTCCACTGCTACCCAAATCGCGGGAGACCTGAATGCCAGGACTCTCTCACTTTTATTGAGTTGCAAATCTGGGGGCAGGGTGAGTAGGGCGTGGTCTTGGTGGTCGGAGACGGGGCGGCGGGGGGGGCAGGGTAGATAGGGTGTGGTAGTGATAGGGTCAAGTACGTCACGTGTCATTCAGGTAGGGGCTCGGCTATTTCTGGCACCCAAAGTGAGGTAAGGAGCATAATGCATCAGCACCTTTTCCATACTTATCAAGAAAGAACTAAAACAGTAAGATTTATATTACTGTTACTGATTATCTTTTCTAAGAAAAAAGGAACCAGGTGCAGAAGTGGAACATGAGAGTAGACATGGAACGTGAGCACGGAAGCACAGCATCACGTAGAGACAACTAAACCCCCGATGTCTGCGGGCCTGCCTGACAGTTGTCAAGCCTTACCACAAGAGCTTGGAGAAGCGGAATTTTCTCCAAACTTCCTCAGGAAGGAGATATCTTTGCCATTTTGGACATCTGCTTCCCTAGCTGGCTAAATAGCGGGCGCTTTCACAGCACTGGAGCTGCTGCACAGCCAAGGTGCCCTGCAGCAGCCCTTATGCGGGCGTGACAGGCGGCTTAAAGCATCTTACCTTAGTGTCATTCATTTCACAATGTCACCCCAGGTTCACACTTCCGACCTGAGAGGCATTAGTAAAAGAATTAAGATCATCTATGAATAACTAAGATCACATATGAATAACTAATAACTACTACGGTTATATTTCTAGTTACTTTCTTCTTCATTATTTACATGGAAATAGGCTGAGGCCTTTTGCTCCTGCCTCAGCTCTTATGGGATCTCCCTGCTACATACAGGTTCAAATTTTGCTTGGCTTTGCCATTTGTATTGTCTTATCCAATCATTTCCCCCTCTGAACCTGTTCCAACATGCGCAAATGGAAGTAATAATAGTTTACTCATGGCATTGCTGGATGCTTAAGCAAGGTTAGGTCTCAAGGTGAGAGTACCAATGAAAAGGTGATCCCTTCAATGTGAATTGCTTCTTTCTTTCCTCTTTACTCTTGTGCAATTCTAGTAACTTTAAATTGTAAATCTGCTTCTTAACTTGCAAGCTGATTAACCAAAGCAAACAAACTGCAGATGGGACTATAGTGGAGGAAGGGAAATAATCCAATGTTTAAATAATTCTGAAACTTTGTAAATGACCTAATCTTTGCTTATAAAGGAAAAATACTACTGGGTGGGGAAAGAATAAGGAGAACAACTTCTGATCTCCACCCTGCTAATATATGAGAATTTTATATTGCTTTTGCAGATTTTTCAAACTGTATGTCATGACATGTCTATTTTTATAGATTTCATGTAAATTGGCCAAGTCTTGTATGAAACATTCATAAGATTTGTTTGAAGTTCACACATGAACACAATCTCACGTGTGTGCATGCACACACACACACATACACACTTTTCTGTTCCTGCCCCTACCTCCAAAGTAGAGGCAGCAAAAATTCACTGTTGTCTCAGAAAATTAGGTCTTGGCCAAGAAATATTTGCTCGCATAAGTCAAACATTGCATTTTCACTTGGCTGCTGAGCGTGTTCTCACACGCACAGAAAAGTCAGCTGCAGAAAAGGATGCCAACTCATCATGAACTTGTCACATGGCGTTAGGCCACTTTGTCCTAGGTTCTGCTGATCCTGCACCTAATGAAAAAAACTACTATGTCTGCTGCAATACACTGATACCTTGATTAGTGAATTACTGGAGAAAAGAACTCATGTATAAGAAACAGCAGAGTCCACTCATTTGTTTTCATTTATTTAAAAAAATACCCTTATTCTATGAAGCAGAATTGCTTGCATTTGCAGCTGCATGATAAAAATGCCTCAATAAAAACTACCCCCCCCCACATTGGCCATTTTACCATAAGTGGGGAATAAATCTAGGCTGAGTTAGAATGTAAATATGAAATAAACTGGTTCCTTAGATATGAGGAACACATAGGCACATTGAGTACTTTGGTAGCATAGAGGAAGGTACCAGGTGTGATGTCATGGCAAGGGAGATTTCCTGAAAGAATGATGCCTGAGCAGTCTAACAGAGGTGTTAAGATCCTTAGTCCTAGTACTACTGCTGGCAAGATATGCAGTTTGGGGCTAGTTTCTTAATTTCCCTAAACACCAGCTGGTTCACTTGCATTGAGGGTGATATTTGCTCAGTTTTGTATCCCTTGGCTTTCAGGAAACTGCACAATCCTCTTTCCTTTCCACTACCAGCTCGTTTCCCTTTCTTTGTCATTTGTACTGTCGAACATGCGGCTCCTCACTCACACCTCGAGCCTCTCTGCGTTTCTATTTTCACATACTCCCTTGGTTCAAATCTTGCCTGCAGCCACGTCTCCACTTGCTCCAGCTCAATCTTGCCTCCATTTCAGTTGCATGCTGGACATCTCCACATAGACACTCTGCCAAGGCATTTAAAATTCAACAAGTGTAAAGCTGAATTTGTTCTTCTTTCCCTAAATTACCTCTGGACTCTGGAATGGATAGCTCTTTTAAATAGCGCCCCTAATCTCACAAATTCCAAACTTCCGAGTCATCTTTAACATCTTCCCCCCTTCACCTCCCCCGTTCCTTATCTAATTAGTTGCCAGATTCTGTGGATTATCACTTTGAAACTTGTTTGGTCAGAGCAGGAGTGGAAATTCAAAAGTCTATAATAATTGCGTCAGGAGTTTTATAGAGCAACAGGACTGTAACTCAATGTAATTTTAAAACTAAAGACATTTTTGTTCTCTAATCTTAAACACCTGGACTATCGTAGTTAGCTAAATTGGATCTTTGCTTACACAGTCATTCCATTCCAGCATCTTTTATGCAAATTCCAAATTACCTATGTGCACCCTCCATACAACTGTCAACTGTCCTTTAATACTGCTGAATAGTGTAAAAGGCACAGGCCTTGTCTTTAAGGCTCTCTCAAATCTCTTCCCAGCCTGTCTCTCAGCCTCTTCTTTCATTGCCTCAATTCAGTTCTCCATGCTGTCCCTAAACTCTTTACTACTCTTGGAATCAACAGGCCTTTTCCTGACCCCAAACCTTTGTTCGTATCTTATCCTATTTTTGCCCTATTTTTGCCCTATTGCATTAATATTTGTCATATTTAGTTGACTCACCAGGCCGTTAGCCTCCCCCACCCCAATTACCATGCTCCCTTCTCTCCATTCTGAAGTCCTATACCACTTTAGTTATGACATTTGTATAGCATTTATCATGGAAAACCTCCCTACTAGAGTATAGATTCTCAAACGCAGGTATTGACACTTAGTGTGTTTTTGTGTACTAAGAAAGTTTATTAAACAGTCTTTGATTTCATCATTGTGTGGTTCCTGGGACAAGAGCCGTGCTCCTTTGCTCTGACAAAATCATGAACCTATTTTCTTTATATTTTGACCTAATTACATAAGCTTGTTTTGAATTGGAAGCTCTATATAGACTATTTTACTGCCAAATGCTTTTTTATCAATGCAGAAATAAGCCTTTGAGAGGCACAGTGCCTCAGCTGAAGACACATAGCTAGTTTCTGGTAGATCAAGTATGAAGCTTTGGAACTATTGCTCACACCATAAGCCCCCTGGTTCCCAAATCACCTCCCCAAGTACCTAGTTCATTGTCCTCTGCATACAAGAAATTTTTGCTGATTCCAATAAAAAGAAAGTAATATGGTAGGACAGGAGAAGTATAGGTTTTTGAATTAAACTAGGTTTAGATTCTAGCCTGGTCATGAGTTCGTGCATGGACTTTGGTAAACAGCCTCTCAGCCTGTTTCCTTGTCTATAAAATGTGGGTAGTTATTGTCACTTCATGAAGTATTGTTGGTGAAATGGTATAGTGTGTCTAAAGCAACTGGAACACAACAAATGAGGCCATTTATTTAAAATAATCTTCAGTAAGTTATAAATTCACGTATTTGCTTTTTCTTAGGAATACATAAATTTTATCATAGATCCCTTTTTTAAGTTGAGTAAATGCATAGTGGATTTCTTTGCTTCCTTCCCCTCAGAATGTTGAAATTTGGGTGGTTGTAACTATTACTTAAGACACCATCCAGTAACTGTTCATAATTTGTTCATAATTTTTTTTTTTTTGAGATAGAGTTTCACTTTCATCGCCCAGGCTGGAATGCAATGACACGATCTTGGCTCACTGCAACCTCTGCCTCCCAGGTTCAAGTGATTCTTCCGTATCAGCCTCCCAAGTAGCTGGGATTACAGGTGTCCACCACCACGCCTGGCTAATTTTTTGTATTTTTAGTAGAAACAGTGTTTCACCATGTTGACCAGGCTAGTCTGGAACTCCTGACCTTAGGTGATCCACCCACCTTGGCCTCCCAAAGTGCTGAGATTACAGGCATGAGCCACCAGGACTGGCCAAACTTTCTTTTTAAAAAAAGGTATTACCAAGAACTAAGTATTCTGGAAGGTGGATGCTTAGGCCATTCAGTGTCATTAAGCTGGGTGACAGAGATAATATTTTTGACACTTTGCAGAGCTCATTGTTTTCTCTGCAAAAAAAGCTATGACATTCACATAATAAACACGTAGAGAGCTTTAACAGACTTCAATGTTAAGTCTTCTGACAGCTGTATAACTGGTCTTAATTGAACCTGTCTTTTCATAATGCTACCTTGCCTTTCACACCAATTCTGTGAGCCCAAGCAGGAATGAAGATTACCTATTTCCAATGGCAGGACAGAAGGGAGTGGTGGTAAAGGTTATTGGAGGTTATTAGGTGGAATAAATGAAGAGCCGGTACTACTTCTAAACACTGCTGGGCCCTGACATACCTTGTGTTTTTATTTCTAACATGGGAGTAAAAGTAAGGTATTTTAACATTAAATGAGGATGACACTAGATGGTTGTAAAAGCCCTGCACCCTAACTTCTAAACTCTAAAATGTTCAAATATTGTTAGGTTTCAAATGAAATCCTACAGTAGTCCCTTACTTGGAATCACTGTAGGCTTGGTTCCAGCAATGGGCAACATAGGGTTTGGTTCTACACAGTGAGAATGGGTTAAAGAAAACACTATGGTTGAAAATTGTTGTTTTCCTTCTTATAAAGCTTATACCAACGTAAAGAATAAAGAGCTATCAACAAACCTTCAGGGAAGAATACAAATACCCCCACAGCTGGTCCATGGAGCAAAGTATAATTCCAAATAAGAAATTTCACTTAGCCAGGTAAGGCATTTAAGGGAAAAGGAATCTAGGCTGGTGCTCTGCTAGCCAGACACAGATAAATTACTATAGGCAAACACGTTTTTGACGTTATTCTTTATGAAGATGGGAAACCCACCTTGCCGTCTATATCCTTTCTGTTTTTGACAGGTGTTGGAAATGGATGCTCGGTGCCGCAAAGAAAAATTAGCACTGAGACAAAGGATCTTTCAGCAAGGCATTTTTACTTCGTGGACTGCAGGAAGAGTACCCTAGCTAGCTAGGCAACATGCCACAAGAGTACAATGAACAAAGGAAAACAGACACATTTATTCCTTACACATTTGAGGTTGTCCTTACTGCTGTGTCTGATCTCCGTTGGCTGGAGCCAGACCTCACAATCTAAACTAAAACCCGATTAGCTAATAACTTAAAACTTTTCTAAACAGGTAAAAGCAATGGAGAGCTGGGACATGCCTGTGAGCACAGATATCTTGGTTAAAGTACAAGAACATAGAATGTACTATGTACCTGTAAGCATGGCATGTTTAACACAGGATATGGCTTAACAAATTTATTAGCACACTTATTCTTTAACAAGAAAGGAAACTTTAAGAAGAAACTTTTCTACTTCCCACAACAGGGGTGTTCGTGGGCTGGATAGATCTTTACTCTGACCAGTACCATACAGGTCTCTGCTTCTCAAACCTGGCTGCACAGTACAGCACTTTAATCCTGATACCCAGTCCCATCCTCAGAGATGCTGATTTAATTTGTCTAAGGTGCAGCTTGGGCCTCAGGATTTAAAAAAAAACTCCCCACATAATTCTTATGTGTGGCCAGTCTTGCAAACCTTAGGCTATTTATTCTTAAGGGTTTGTAACAATCCTTCCTCTTAAAATCCACCCCACCACCATTCAGCTTTTTGGGGTCTGTTGTTATCTCACCCCTTCCCGACCCCCCCCCCCCCAACACACACACACACATAGACACACAGGTGAATTTCTCTCTACAGTCAGGCTGGAGTAATCCCAAAGTGATGTTTTTGGTAAATAAGGAGAACCCGATGAAGAAAGTTAACTCCCACCCGAACAAGGTGTGACCAATGCTCACTCCCTGCTGTGTTACTCAACCTGTCTCTCTGTTTTCACATTAGAGAATGTCCCAGGAGGTAACGCGCTGCCTCCCTAGTCATTTCCTCACCCTCGTGGTGGCCTTTGACAGACCTACCAGTAGAAGGCCCACGATGCCGGGAGGGCACCGCGTCTCAGCCCCGGAACTCCACTGCACCTGCAGCTCGACTTGGCAGCACTCAAGTGCGCGGATGCTCGGCTTAGACGACCTCTGGTTGGGGCGGCTAGGCCAGCGATCTATATCCTGCGATACTTGGGCACCCCTCCCCCTCTCCCGTTCCCACCCCGTCTGTGTTTACGTAGCAAGAAGATATTTACGTTTCCAGAAGGCAGATCATCGCAGGCCTCAGTTGCCAGAGAGCTCCTTCTCCCTCCCAGTGTTCTTGTCCCCTAGTCTAGCTAGGGCCCCCAAGGGCAGGGGACGCCGCGCACCTCTGACCTCAACAAACCCCTGCTCCACCCGTCTTCTTTGTCCCACCCTTGGTGATACTGAGCCCCGGCCCAGGCCCCGCCCACAGCGCGCCTTTAACTGGTATCGCGGAGGCGCGAGGCGCTGCTGCTGCTCGCTCGCGCCGCTGGGTGTTGCTGCGAAGTGGACTCTCCTTTCCTGACCCTGCGCGCCATGACTGTCGCGCAGCCGAGCGTGCCCGCGGCGCTGCGCCTCCTCGGGGTGCTGCCCTGGCTGCTGCTGCTGCTGCTGCTGTGCCTGCCGGCCGTGCGGGGTGAGTGGGGACCCGGGGCCGGCGGCCGGGGAAGCCCCTGGGCTGGGTGGGCGGTCCAGGTCGGTCTCCGAGACACGCACAGGGGCCGGGGACCTGGCAGGTGGGGAGCGTGGCCCGCGGTCGTGGTTCCGCCGTCCCGTACCTTTAAGGCTCTCACCGCTCACCAGCGTTTGGAGGTCCTGCTGTGTCGGCCCCCAGCTGACTTGGCTTTAGGGGTCGGCGTGGAGGGTTAAAGAGTCTCCGGCTGGGTTTGCGGAGCCGCCTAACCTGGGAAAATCGAAAGGGAGGGGCTCAACGACAGTGTATCCTTAACCCGCCGAAAAAGCTGGTCTAAAAGGGTGGGAGGCCAGGCCGCTGACCGCTCCCCGCTCTCGACACGGAGTCCAGCCGCGTGCAGCACACGGTGCTGTAAACTTGCGCTCATCTTCAGGCGTGGCATTTCAAGGGGCATGTGTCTTAAAAACAGCGTCTGTGAGCCTACTTGATAGTCATTTCCTTCAGTTCTGCTTTTGGCTCCCTAGGTGACTGTGGCCTTCCCCCAGTTGTACCTAATGCCCAGCCAGCTTTGGGAGGCCGTACGAGCTTTCCCGCGGACACCGTAGTGACGTACAAATGTAATGAAAGCTATGTAAAAATTCCTGGCTCGAAGGACTCAGTGATCTGCCGTCAGGACGGTCAATGGACAGATATTGAAGAGTTCTGCAATCGTAAGTTCTTCGTCTTTTTAGAAAAGTTATGAGAATGGAATGTATCTCAGATTTATTTTTATGTATCTTTGGAGTGACTAGCAATTGATCGTTCTCTAGCGTTTTTAAACCACAGGGTTTACCTTGGAGGCACGTCAGACTCCAGCTAATCGAAGCCATTCACCTCCCTGAGTAGGACCTGCTGTTTCATTAAGAGTTTTTCTTCCTAACACTGTACCTCTAGAACGAACTAGTAGAGAAAAGAAACAATAGTAAACAATAGGCATTGTTTAGGGAGTGTATATATAAAATATATTTGGCAATTGCCTTGAGACACAGCATAAGTGATCTGTTTTCTTAAATATCATTTTGTAAAGTAGGACTTGCCAAATAGAACCCTGTGGTGGCATTTTTAAAAGCTCTCAATATTTACTTCAAAATCTACTTGTACTTATTTATAGGGTACATGTGATATTTCGATACATGCATACGATGTGTCATGATCAATCATGGTAATTGGGATAGCCAGCACCTCAAACACTTAGCGTTTGTGTGGATAATATTCCAAATCTTGTCTTCTTGCTACTTTGAAAACATGTGTGTATATACATAAATTGGGATCAATATAAATTGGGATCTATATATATAGGGATATATGTATATATAAATTGGGTTATCGATAGGTAGACAGATTGATTGATTGTTAAAAGTGAATAAGAGGCCCAGTGAAGAGTTGTTTTGGAGCTAACACAGTGACTGTGTTTGACATTAAGATACGTAGTAGATTGATTTCTTGTTTTAGGTGAATATACATACAGTTATCCACACCTCATGTGCCCTTTGGTTTCATAAAATATATATTGGCATTATTTTGGAGGAAAAAAATCTTATTTACATAGCCCCGTATTAGCTTTGAGATATATGAGTAAAGATAGAGTCGATAACCTGACGTTGAACAACTTAGATCAATGGAAGCTACAGTAAATACAGAAATTGCCACAAATACTCAGACGCGATGCATGAAATAGGCTTTAACTTTTTATTTTTATCCACAATAGAGGCAGTAGGATCAAATACATAGTCTTTGCACACGTATCATGGTTTAGAATTCATAACTGTTCCCCATGTTATTACTTTATCCAATCCTTAACCTCATGAGGTAAGTTGGGGCTCTTATCCTCATTTTAGGGTGGAGGAGACTGGTCCTAGTAGTTAAATAATTTCCTCAAGAGCAGCAGCTTTTATACCAAAACCGAGGTGTAAACTCAGGCCTTCTGACTGCAAATCCAATGACCCTTCCACTTGACCATGCCTCTCTAGATTCACATTTGCCCAGCTGTTTACAGATGTAAATACTCTATATATACAATTGACTCATCTGATCCTTGACCCCAGGGCTTATGGGAATTAAATGAATTTAAGTGTAAGACATTTAGAAGTGTTCAATAAATGTTAGCTGCTTTTATTGTTGTGCAGGACATTAGTCCAGGGGTCTGCAAATACCCTATCCCTGTACTGTATGGTGCTGTGTAGTTCTTTAGGGCAGGATAAGGAAATCCACATTTATTGAATGCCAGAACTGTGCCAGAGAACTTAAATATTATTATTACATTTTTAAAGTGGGGATAGTGGTATCTGTGTACCAACTCTACTTCCTAAACCTCTGGTAAGTAGGAAATAAAGTATACATGTGAATACATCTGATAGATTGCAAGTGCCATGGTGATATTAATATAGTTAAATACCAAATATGTGCAAAGCAGTAAAGAAGGGTGATTTAGGGTCCAATTAATTAAATATAGATTATAAAATAAAAATCAATACTACTTTTTTTGTTGTTGCTTTTGTTAATACTTTCAGGTAGCTGCAATGCACCACCCAGACTAAGTTTTGCAGCCCTCACATTGGCTTATGTCAGTCAGAATTATTTTCCAGTTGGTACTGTTATAGAATATGACTGCCGTCCAGGTTACAGAAGAGACCCTTCTCTATCAAGAAAATTAACTTGCCTTCAGAATTTAAAATGGTCCACAGCAGCTGAATTTTGTAAAAGTAAGTAAAATTTTTAAAAAGCATTTCCAAACATCTGGTGTTTGAGGGAATTAGTATTCCTTCCTTCGTTCATGCTAGAACTCTATATGTATATATTATTTATTATTTAGGATATTTCTTGATAGGACCATGAGTATTAATTTATTTTGAATTAGACAAACTATTTATGTGGTAGGAATACTTAATCACTAGAAAATTTCACATTTAATTAGTTTGAGGTTACCTAAAATAAAACAAGTATGTATTCTAAATATGTCGCTTTTTCAACACTTATTATAAAGTGAAATTAGAATTAAAGAAGACTAATGGTCAGGTATGGTGGCTCATGCCTGTAATCCCAGCACTTTGGGAGGGCGAGACAGGTGGACCACTTGAGGTCAGGGGATTGAGACCAACCTGGCCAACATGATGAAACCCTGACTCTACTAAAAATACAAAAATTAGCTGGGTGTGGTGGCGCACACCTGTCATCCCAGCTTCTTGGGAGGCTGAGGCAGGAGAATCACTTGAACCCAAGAGGCGGAGATTGCAGTGAGCTAAGATTGTGTCACCACACTCCAGCCTGAGCAACAGAGTGAAACTCCATCTGAAAAGTAACAATAATTTAAAAAAGAAGTCTAAGAGTGAGAAATATCAATGGTTCAGATGATGAATTTGCATATATGTGCTTGATAATTTTTTCAAATTTTTTCCCCAGCTTTATTGAAGTATAATTGATAGATGTTAGTTGTACAACATGATGTTTTGATATATGTCCACATTGTGAAATGATTAACACAGTCAAGCGAATTAATATATCCACCACCTCACATAGTTACCTTCTTTGTTTGTATGCCTGATAATTTAATTTAAAAAATCAATTTGTATTCTATTCTAGAGAGACCATGCCCTAATCCTGGAGAACTACTAAATGGTCACATTGACATACCAGGTGACACATTATTTGGTGCTTCCATCACCTTCTCATGTCACACAGGGTAAGTTTGGGCATGCTAAAACCCTGTATTTAGGAAATGAAAAAACAAATTAGGATTTAAGATGAGATTGTTAGTTCCATGACTGGTATTCACAGCTAGTAGCAACTAAAACAATCCCTCTCCTCAAAGACCCTTCATCACGAGCTCCTCACAGTTAAATTTAGTAAAATGGGGCAAGAAAGGAAGGTTTCTTATACCACCAAATTCTCTAAATTCTGATTTCAGTACATATGTAAGTCAATAAAAAAATTTAAATGTGATTAATAAAAAATTTGAGATGACGATACTTGCAGAAATAATTCTTCAAATGTTAAATACTAAACTAGTCTTTAATTGACCTAAATAATGAATTTGCATATGAGTTTATCTATATGCAAACAAGCTGTTACAAAACAGCATTACTTAAAGACATTCCTAGTGTGAAAATATTCTAAACTAAGTTCTTTGATAAGTTCTCTATATATGGAAAAGGAACTCACTCACTGAGGTACCATCAATGTCTCAGACACTGTTGAAAAATTTACATTTATTTTTTCATGTCACATCTGTAAATTATTCTATTTTACTGTGTGTCCCTATTCTTTATAAAATAAAAATATCAGTATCACTTGTCTCCTCTATGAAATACAGATGTTGGTTAGGTCACAAACGTAAAATCTGGGAAGTACTTTGAACTCTTTAAATATAAGTATATTCTATGAAGCCTATATTTAGAACTCAGAATTATAAAATGTTCAATCATCTATGTCATTTGAAAATGTTTTAAAACACTTTGTGTATTCTAACACATTCTCCATGCACATAAAAAATGTGCATGTCTTATCCTTTTTTACTCTTTGGATGTCACCTTTTTAAACTTAATTTTGTTTCCTTTAAACTACTGTGTGGACTTTTATCACCTACTGTTTTATCTTCACCAACTGCTGTAGTCAATATTTGAAGATAATAACCTGGAGAATTTGAGGAAAGTCAAATGTGTGTGAATGTAGCAAACTATTTCTCTTCCCCTATTGCTTTAGGTACAAATTATATGGCGAGGCTACTGCTCTTTGTCTCGTCTCAGGCAACTCTGTTCAGTGGAGTGACCCATTGCCAGAGTGCAGAGGTAAGGTTTAAAAAATGTAAGCACTGAGGTGAGTGCTCAATGATAAATTAATTTCTGCCCATTAAGAATTAGCACAGTGTATATTTGTAGCCAACCCACCTTTCAATATATGAGTGCCTTGCTAATTTTAAGACCTTTTCTAGTGACGCTCCTCAGTTTATTAGCTGTGAAGATAAACCATCAAGTTTTCTGAGTCCCAGTTCCTGAACTATAGAATGAGGATTAAAAACAAACTTAGGGTTTGTATTGGACTTGGTCATTTATTGTCTAACCATTACTTCTAAAGTCAAGTATGGTAGGTAAAAGATTTCCACCCTACAATTTTCTGTGAGAAAGTACTGTCAATCAGAGGGTCTGTAAGACTTGATCACATATCTTAAAACAAGTGGCAGTGGAAGGCCTTTGACTCAGGTCTCATATTTCAAACCCATCATTTTGCTAAAACTCAGTGTTGCCTGCATGCTTCTTCTTAACATTAAAATGATTAACTGAGATAATTATTTAGAAGGACTTTAAAGTGTGGTTTTTCTTTGTTATTAGAAACATAAGCTTATATCATAAGGAAGAAATACAGTTTCTGCATTTGAGAATCTTCTCAAAGATATGGTACAGAAATATTATAAATAGGTATATATCCAGTTAAATTTATGTCAGTTAGAGACACGTATCTCTTGGAAATTGAGAGAAATACATACAACATTTTAAAATGTAGGCTTGCTTTCTTTCCATCCTTCTCTGTCTTATACGTAACTTGCCCTCCTGCAAATGACTTCTGAAGTCCCTATTGTCAAAATCATTAAGTTCAAATTTTTGTGTGTTACTAGGGGAAGAAAACTAGAGTAGATTTAGTGTGATTTATCAAGCATTTATCAATTGACACTCTATGGCAGGCAATGTGTAGGGTCAACTGATACAAAGACAAATAAAATGAAGCCTTGCCATCAAGGAGCCTGCTTTTGTCACACCTACCATGTGTTCTTCTTTTTGAGGTGTTCTACTACTATTTTTTTTCTCATTGTAATTGTTTTTAAACTTTCATCAGTACTACCCGGTAGCACCTTTCCCATTTCCATTGTCCAGTAAGAGACATTGTAGATGATAGTAAATTAAAACAGAAAACAAGGAAACACTGGGCCATATATTTTGTTTGACCCAGGCAACATGTCACAAAGTTCAGACAAATAGTCTCCCATCTGAAGCCAGTATTTTCACAAGCACCTGCTACGTCATGAACTTGACAGAAATGCAAACCTACTTTGTCTTCCTGCTTACACCAAGTAGGCCACAGTCTTGCTTTCCTGTTTGGAGGCTTGAACTCCTTACTGAGTAATCTAATGCTCATGTTTTCCTCCTTGACTATTCTATCCTCTCTCCCACTCAGCAACCACTGGCATCTGCATCCTGCAGGAAAGAGCCCCAGTTGTTAAGCAATCCCAGTGCCTTCAGCTAACCCCATAAGGCCCTACCGCTTTTAGGATCATTTTGATTTTTTCATATAACATGTTTTGTTTTGACCATACCAAAAAGATTGAATGGAAAGTAAATTCTTAAACAACGTACCGCTTCACCTCAAGTATGCAGCCCTAGCGTATAAACACATGAGGTTACATCGATGTCCATGCATGAATATGGATCTGAAGAAGAAAAGAACAGTAGACACATTCACTAATTGTCTATAGTTATACAGAAAACAGAAGTGATACTAGTTTATCTCTAATGGAGCCTCACTGTCAGAGGACCTGTTTGCTTATCTCTCTGCAAATGTTTTCTTTTTCAAAATGTTAGCTGACTGCTGGTACCTGCTAACTTAGTATCAATCCCTGGTGTATAACGACTATCATCCCAGACCCTTCTCTTTATCTTAACTCCTCACATCTAATCACTATATCATTGTCCTTTACCCCCTCAGTCTGTTTTTCAAACTTGTGTTTTGCCCTCCATCTGTATACTTCTAACATAGTTTATTATTCCTCCTGTGGACTTACAATCAGGGTCACCCCTAACATTTCCAGGGCCCAGGCAAGAATGTAAATGGTGGTCGTTGGCCTGAGACCCACCTTCTTTCACATAGCCCTTTCCCTGCTGTAAGTGTTCTCTGGTGCACGTAAGTGGATAGTTCAGCCTGCATACCCAAGTCACGTCCACCACATCCACCATAACTTGTATCAACCCTCCATTGTCCTTTGAGTTATAGGTGAGCATATCAACAGGATAGACCACCTCCAAGAATATAGACCAGGGGGAGGGACCTCTCAGGCCCTAGAAGGGGTGTTGGCACAGGGAAGGGTGCTAGTCCCTGGAGCATGTTCTAGAATGGAGGAGGGGTGGTAGGATGGGCTCTCATTGAGTATATTCTTTTCTTTTTTTTTTTTTTTTTTTAATTGAGACAGGGTCTCATTCTGTTGCCCAGGCTGAAGTGCAGTGGTTGCAGCCTCAACCTCCTCAGCCCAAGTGTCCTCCCACCTCAGCCTCCCTTGTAGCTGGGACTACAGGTGCACACCACCATGCCCAGCTAATTTGTGTATTTTTTTGTTGTTGTTGTTGCATAGACAGAGCTTCCTCATGTCGCCCAGGCTGGTCTTAAACTCCTGGGCTCAAGCGGTCCACCTGCCTTGGCCTCCCAAAGTGCTGGGATTACAGGCATGAACCACCATGGCTGGCTGCCCCGTCTTTACTTAGCTATATTTTCCTTACTAAGAATTAGTTCTCTAGTCCATCAGGAAGATTTCCAGGCTGGATACTTCTATGATAACCCTTGCATTTTGTATTGAAATTATCTCTGAATCTCTTTTCCCACTAGCTTTTGAGACATAGGAGCTATATATCTTGTTCAGCTTTGCACTTCCAATTACAGAAAAATGCCTTGCTTGTGTTAGGTGCTCAGAAAATGTTTGAACTGAACCAATGATACCTGTGTCCCTGTACACCCTAAGTTAGTGTAAATCAGAACAGCTTGTTCTTGCCGCTTGTTTTGATCCAGGACCTAAAGTGATTGATTTATAAATATGCTGGCTATTTTCTGTGTTATTAAGTATGTTTGATGTAACATAATTTGACATACACACATATTTAATTGCCTTCATTCTTTAAAAAAAAAAGAAAAACTTCATGCCTCTAGAGTATGTGGAACTATTGAATTTTTTCTCAGGGCTGCTGCCACGGAGTGGTCCCTTTTTACAGTATAACTAAAAAAACTGCTTGTATTTATTTTATAAGTTCAGCTGCTCAGTAAGATTGTTTTGAATAAAAGTCTCTGTGAGTCAATATGTGCTAAAAATTTTTCCTTTAGAAGTCAAAATATAATCCTGACATGTAAAATGTTTGCTCTATCCAAAATGATCTGTACTTAGTTCTTAAGCATGCTGCTTGAATTTTCAGCTCCTTGCATTTGCTATCATTTCCCTCTTAGAGTGAAGAGCAATGCTCTCTTCTGTTCTTTCTTAAAAGAATGGTACCTATTAGGTTTAAACTCAAGTTCTATTTCCCTGCCAAAGTCTTCTCTGACTACACTGCTTTTGTCTCTAAACTCCTGCACCATTTACTTTTCCTAGCATCATTTTGGTATGTTCAAATCTTAGAATTTTTCTTTTACATACATGTTCTGAATCTTAGTGTTTCTGTGAATTGGTCTCAAAGTTAGCATTTGTCTTCTACACCAATTTGCATTCAAAGTTCCAATATACTACCAGTTACTTAATAGGCATTTATAAGCATCTCTTGTTGATAATGCTGAATTTAGAAAAATTATATTTTGACTTTTAAAAAATATAATCTTTAACATGTTTTCACCTTATTTGTAAAAATACTAGTTTTATTTATTTAAAAGATGTTTGAATTGTTTTTTAAGAAATTTATTGTCCAGCACCACCAAGAATTGACAATGGAATAATTGAAGGGGAACGTGACCATTATGGATACAGACAGTCTGTAGCATATTTATGTAATAGAGGATTCACCATGACTGGAAACGCCTCTATTTATTGTACTGTGAAGGGTGAAGAAGGCGAATGGAGTGGCCCACCACCTGTATGCACAGGTAATCAGTTTGGATAATTGCTTTATTCTTACCCTTAGGTATATATGTGGGTTGCAGACATTCTATGAACTCCCTAAGAAAAAACTGTAAAATGTTTACATATGCATATTTGTGTTTTTCTGTGGGACGCAATTTTTTTTTTTTTTTAATTTTACTTTAGGTTCTGGAGTGCATGTGCAGGTCATACAGGGTTGTTGCATAAGTGCATACATGATCAGGTGGTTTGCTGCCTCTATGCCCCCTTCATCTATATCAGGCATTTCTCCCCATGTTATCCCTCCCCACCCCCTGCTATGCCTCTCCTAGCCTCCTCCCAACTGCCCCCAGTATGTGATGCTCCTCTCCCTGAGTCCTCGTGTTCTCATTGTTCAACACCCGCCTGTGAGTGAGAACATGCGGTGTTTGGTCTTCTGTTCTTGGGGACACAGTTTTTCTAAAGCTTCTCAGAAAGGTCTTTGGCTGGTGTACACACACTCACACACACACACACATGTATATATGACGTGTATATATAAAATAGGCCTCATATTTTTGGTGAATTTGCTTAAATTTGCTGTTTTATACCATGTTGCTTTCAGTAAGTTAATATAGATGCTTTGTTTATACAAAGAGAATATAAAGTGGTTTATTAAATTGTAGGGAGACTCTTAGATTGAACTGAGGGTTCTAGATAGTGATCATACATGTTGCAACAACTGAGAAAGTCTTGCCATCTGTTAACTTCACTGAATTAACATTCAATTATATTCTGCCTCCAAAATTTCTATTATTATCCATTCTCTTTCATCCTTCTAGTCTTTCAATGTCTTTTTATACCTAGATGGTACTCTCAGAATCCTTAGAACTGCTCTTTAAATATATTTTAAAAGAAATATTTAGAAGATCAGTGAAGCTGTACTAAATATTTATTGCCTAGTATCAGTCGGTGGCATTTGTTTAAGTAGTGGTGAATGCCAGCATGACTGAAGCATTTGAGTATTTACTTTTATAATTATAATTGAAATTTTATTAGTATGAATTTTAAAAATTCCTTATTAAAATAGTTTTTTATTATGAGTGTCATATATAGACATAATGACAATATTAAAGCCATGGAGATGAGTACAAAATGAGAAGTGAAAGTCTCTATCACTAGTCCTGCTCTGAGAGGTAACCATTTTTTATAAATTCTTGTGCTTTATTTTAGAATATAAATAAACATATGAATATTTTTTATTTATCACATAAATAGTATGGGCATTCATTTATCTAACCACTCCTCTATTGATGGCAATTTAGGTTTTTTGTTCTGGTTTTCTTTTATGAGCTATTATTGCAAATGATGCTATAATATTCTTGTACATCTCTCACTGCACATGCAAGTACATTTGTACAATAAATTCCTTGCAGTATAATTATAACAAAGAAATGTGAATTACATTTTTCATAGCTGTTAGTCACATTGCTTTTTAAAAGACTGTACCTATTTAGTCTCCCGCTAATATTACCTCATTGCGCTGTTTGCACCTTTAATGGTAACAATTGTTATGGAGATTTGACAGTGTAGGTGGTAAAATTTTTATTATTTGAATTCATTTAATTATGATGAAGTTTGGTGTGTGTGCTTTTTAAATTTGGCCATTTGATCCAGTTCAGTTGATTTTTCCAACTTTTATTAAATGATCGTTATTTAGAGCTCAAAAACCATATGGAAGTACCCAAGTAAGTCATGGCAGGCTAATGCTTCCATTAAAACAACTATAATAATAGATTACCAAAAAATTATATTTTTAAAGGCATAAGATACAGCTGTGGAAGCAACACGTTCTGAATGAACTAAAATTCCTGGGGGCAGGGGGGTGAAGGCAACCGATTCTGAAGTAAGCCAGTTTTCCCTAGGGATATTTGCTGATTCTGAACCTGGACTAAGGATCCACCTTGACCCAGACAAAAGACTACTTCCAGGAAACAGAAACCAGCAAAGCTTTAATGGTTGTGGAAGGATAGGGTAATACACTGGAAATTGAGGTCCTCAAATGCAAAACCTATTTTTCCTAAAGGCCATTTGCTAATTTGGGGGGCTGCATATGAGGCTGGGAAGCTTGACCCAAAGCTTCTAAAGTATAAAATGATATCTCTCAGAACTTGATGGTATTTGGATAGCATATACTTATCAGAGGAACAGACTTTTATAGAGCATACCACAGGTCTCCCCGTTAGCACATCGGTGCTCATTTTGAAACTGTAAAGGGGAAGGACATTAGATGGCTGGGCTGGGGAAGCTCTGAAGGATAGACCTGTATCTCCTGCCATCTTCCAAGGGTGAAATAATAAAGATCCACCAGGCTTTCAGTCAGAAGCCCAGAAGGGCCACTCTCAAGGAATGGAGGCAAGAGCAGAGGTACATAGAGTCTTACTGAAACTGGAACCCAGTTCAATTCCTAATAGGTTAAAGATATGATACCTCAATGCAGTCTGCTTATCAGGAAGGCATATCATATCATCTGGATGTTTTATTATATAATGTTTGTCATACAATAAAAAGACAGATATGGAAGGAAGAAAGAAAATACGGCTAAATCAAGAGAAAACAAAACCAAATAAAGAATATCCAAATAACTGAGTTAGTAAATGAGGACTTTAAAATAACTAATTAACAAATTTAAGATGATAAAAGAAAAGAGAACTTCAATATAGAATTGGAATCTAATATTCTACAACTGGAAAATATCTGAAATTAAGAACACAGTAGGTAGGTTTAGCAGTGATTCAGAAGAGCAGAAAACAGTGTTAGGAACTGGAAGGCAGATCGGTTAAAAATACCGACCTAAACTGATTCACAAAGAGAAAAAGGAATGCAAAATATAGATAAAAATTTAAGACATGTTAAACTGTTCTAACACATGTTAGAAAAAGGAGAGAGAGAGAAAGTGAGAGACAAAAAGGAAGAGGTGAAGGAGGAAGAGAAGAGAAATAGGAGCAGAAGAAATATCTTAAATGATACTTACTCAGAATTTTCCAAAACTGATAAAATACATTAGCCAACATGTTCAAGAAGGTCTCTGACTAAGCTGAATAAAAAGAAAACCACTTTAAGGCACCTCATAGCAAAAACAAAAAAACAATCTTCAAAGAAGCAACAGTAAAACTGATCACTGACTTCTCAGCAAAAAATGATGCAAGCCAAGACAATAAGAAAAAAATCTTTAAAATACTGTAAGAAAATTACTGCTCACCCAGAATTCTATACCCAATTAAATGTCATTCAAAACTGAATGCAAAAGAAGGATGTATTCAGACAAAAACCAAGAAAACTTTGCATTAGCAGACCAAACATGCACAGAATGAAAAACTAAAGGAAATTATTCAAGCAGAATGAAAGTAATCCCAGGTAAAACACGAAAATACAAGTGGAAATGAACACTGACAAGGGTAAATGAATACTGAGTTTACAAACAGTGAATGTAATGTCCTGTGAGGTCTGAATTATATGTAGAATACAAATGCACAATAACAATAATGCAAAAGGCAGAAAGAGGGAAATTTGTTTAAAGATTACGCAGTTCTAGCAGTACTGAAAAAGTGATAAAAAGTGATAGTTTGCATGATTGACTTATAGTCTAATAAATATTGTGATCTCTAGGATTGCTACAAATGAATGACAGAAGAATGCATAAATACGTAACCTAATAAAAGAATGATAATGGATATTTAATCCAAAAGAGAACAAGAGAGAGAGAAGCAGAAAGGAACACAAAATAGATGGGTGAAATAGAAAACTAATAAGGTGGTTGTTATAAACCCATGTATGTCAGTAATTACATTAAGGGTAATTTGACCAAGATTGTCAGACTAGATTTTAAAAGGAACCTAGTTCTTTACTATTTACAAGAGATACAATTTAATTATAAGAACACAGAATAGTTGAAAGGAAAGGATGGAAAAATATACCATACAAACATTAACCCTTCAAAATAAGCTGACACAGTTACATTAATATCAGTGTATATTTTAAGATGAAACAGCTCATAATGATAAGGAGGCCAACTCAGCAGTAATATATCACAATCCAGAATCTGTATGTACTAGATAAAATAGCTTCAATCTATATGTAGCAAACATGGACAGAAGAACAGATAAATACACACTCACAGTTGGAGAATTCCACACCTATCTCAATAGCTAATAGGACGAGCAGCCAGAAATCAGTGAGACTAAAGAAGATCTGAGCAACAATTAAACATAGATACATATGAGAGCATTGAACCTCATTAGGACCAGTGGCCAGCATTTTTTTTCAAGTGCACATGGGATATTTACCAAAATTGACCATATGCTGGGCTCTAAGCTACAATACATTGCAAAAGATTGAAGTTACTCAGAGCATACCTCCTAGCCACAGTGCAATTAAACTAGATATCAGTAACGAAAAGATAACTAAAAAATTAATTTCTAGGAAATTTAAACTCTAAGGTGGTATATAAATTCTCTGAGTCAAAACTGAGAACTAACTAACTTGATAGAACAAATAATAATTTTTATATAGAAGGGCCTTAGAATGAAATGTTCATACAAAAACTTATCCTAATAATAATTATCATTGTTTGAGTGCCTGCTAAATGCTGTGTTACCTGCTAGGCATTTCACCTGTGTTACCTGCTAGGCATTTTACCTGCTAGGATTTATTCCTTACAGCAAGCAGCCTGTGAGATAGGTAAGGAGGCAGAAAAACATGACCAATACCATCTGAGTTCCTAGGGCATCCTGTTTGTGATGGGGCTGTCAATAGTCATCCTGGATGATGTAATCTCTTGCTTTAGGGATAGACACTGTGAAATAGCTTACTCAGTTATTTCCCTTAATTCTTATAATTATGCAGTCTGTTCGGCTTCTATCCTCATTTTACAGTTGAGGAAACTATAGCTTAGAGGGGTGAGTCACTAGTATGTGGTGAAATCAGGCATTGGCGCTGCTCAGTACTGCCTCAACAGGGACTTTGTATAAGCAACCCAATGGCAGATGGGCTCTGAAGACCTAAAGAGTTGCTCTGCTGTTAGATTTGTGCTTTTCAGAATATGTTTTTATGAAAGTTTCATCAGACTTGTTATCTAGTCTGAAATCTAAAGAGGAACTAATGTATGGAACATTGCTAACCATCACAAGAGAAGTAAAAGAAGTTATTTTTATTCAGACTCAATTATTACTTTAAAAAAGAAGTGAAATAAAGCAAGTTATCACGTTCATTAAGGTTTCCTAAAAGCAGTGGAAAAGGTAACTATGCTGTGATTGTCTCTGTTGGCCTAGTGACTACATCCTATTGTTCTTTAGTATTAGCCACAAAAGATAACTTGGGAGAGAAAGTGGAGACATGCCACAGAATAAGATCATGAGTGACTCTAACTTTGATTTATTTCACAAGAAGCAGCTTAAGCACCTCAGTATAATTTGTTATTAAATCTGCTTTAGTCACCTGTAGGTATAATTTATATCAAAGCAAAAGCAATTTAGCACTTCAGCTCCTTGAGAAATATACGATAAAACTTGGTTTCCTGAAAGTCATGCCTACTTGTTTGTGGGGAGACAGAGAGAATAGCCACAGAGCAGGTAATGGCTAAGAATCTTAATGTGGCTAGCAGTATTCAGCTAACTTATTTCTTAACCTTTTCCTTCACAGGAAAATCTGTAATTTCCATGGCCCCACCAACAGTTCAGAAATCTACCACAGTAAATGTTCCAACTACAGAAGCTTCATCAACTTCTCAGGAAACTTCAACTTCTCAGAAAATTTCAACTTCTCAGAAAACTACCACAGCAAATGCACCAGGTACAGAAACTCCATCAGTTCTTCAAAAACACACCACAGTAAATGTTTCCGCCATAAGAACCCCACCAACTCAGGAATCCACCACAGTAAATGTCTCAGCTACAGTAGTCACACCAGCACTTCAGAAACCCAACACGATAAATGTTCCAGCTACAAGATTGTCATCAGTATCTCAAAAACGTACCACAGTAAATTGTTCCAGGTACAGGAATCTCACCAACACCTCAAAGACACACCACAGTACATGTTTCAGCTACAGGAGTCCCATCAACATCTCAGAAAAAAAACACCAGTGTAAATGTTTCAGCTACAGAAGTCTCACCAATTCCTCAGAAACCTACCACAGTAAATGTTTCAGCTACAGGAACCCCACCAATTCCTCAAAAACCCACCAGAGCAAATGGTTCAGCCACCAAAGCCCCAGCAACAGCTCAGACATCTCTCATATCAAAAACCTTATCTACAAGGACCCCTCCTGCAGCTCAGAATCCCATAATGACAAATGCTTCTGCTATACAGGCCGCACTAACAGCCCAAAGATTGACCACAGCAAAAGTTCCATTTACGCAGAGTCTTCCAGCAACACAAAAGTCTACTAATGTACATTCCCCACTGTCTAACGGTCTCAAGAGTACACAAAGATTCCCTTCTGCTCATATTACAGCAACACAGAGTACACCTGTTTCTAGGACAACCAACCATTCTCATGAAACAACCCCAAGTAAAGAAAGTGGAACCGGTTCAGGTCAGTTGACACTGTTCAGGTTTACTCAGTATGAATCTAATGTGCTATGGTGGAAATATGAACTTGACCAAGATTGCAGGATTAAATGGTCTCTATTATAACCAGGGTTTTTCATACTAATACTTTTTACTTTCTTTGGAGGTGGACTTGGATTGTACTAGGGCAAATTTTTTAAAAAAAGAAACATTTACAGTAATAGAGAAAAAGACTGTGGCCCCATTAAAAAATGCTAGATTAAGATTGGCCAAGAAATTCTGTTTTCTGTAGTAGTTTTAGGGAGTCGTCGAATACTTAAAGACTTCTTCAAAGAACCAAATATGTGCTGTCTTTAAGGTTGAGTCCTGGGTTTAGTTCATTAAGAGTCCCATCCCTCAAGGCATGCTAAGGAATCTTTCCAGATTCCCTAGAGTTGCAGATTTGGTAAAGCATCTCAGTAGTGTGTCATCTAAGTAATTGAAAATACAGAGATTCTTTCAAATAGTTCGTATTATTACAAGGCTCTATAAATGATAGCTTCACAGTGGCACCAAATAATTGTGTTGTATCTATAGTTTTACTCATTATTCCTATAATTTCAAAATGATTTTATACATTTCATAATTGTTACCTGGAAGCCTATTTTGCCAGCATCTGGATATTTTTAAGAATGACATCATGGATGTTATTGTTAAAGTTCCCTAATACATTTTCGCAGCCCATTTTTCTCCCTCTAAGGCAATTACTGCCCTGAAGCTAATGTGCTTACTTCCTGTCTTTTCATTTTTATACTCCATGTATGTATCCATAAGTAGTACATAATATTGTTTCATATTTTTTAAATACTTTATAGAAACTGTATGTTACATGTTTCATTATCTAACTTTTAGCACTCAGCATTGGTTTTGTGGCTTATATTGATTTATTTAGATTCAGTTCACTAATTTTAATTCTTTGGGGATTTTTACTTTAAAATTTTATGACGTCTCTTGGTCTAAAATTTCTAGGTTGAATACATCCAGTTTTTAATAGGGTAAGGCAGAGAGAAATGTGTCACTTATAAATTTGTTATAGAACTAACTTTATTGATATATTTCCTTCTGTAAAAAGTATAAGATAATTTAACAAATTTAAACTGAACCAAATGATTCAGTTGTAATAATAAAAATATCAATGCTTGGGATCAAATTTTACTCTTAGATACAATTACTCTTTCAGGGCACAATATAATATGCCATATTTGACTCTTATTGAAAAAAAAATTGTAGCGACCACTTACCGAATAGATAATGACATGTTCCATTTACCTTCTGTTTGATGCCACTCATCCATACTATAGCCTTGCAAAGTATCTTTAATTTCATTTTTTAGATGAGGAATTAGAGGCTTAGAGATTAATTCATACAGTTTATGTCCAGTGCACAGTTTCATCCTGCATTTTTTCGGTTGAGTATATTGCCTGTTCGAAATGGTACTCTGAGTAAATGTGTTCACCTCACTTAGGAGAGCAGCTTATTTATTGTTATAAATATGCTTGTATGAAAGTAAATTTATTTTTGCAATGCTTCACCCATAGTCACTCAAATATATAAATAATAAGGTGATATGGCAGTTTTGAGTTTTGGTATAGTCTGTTGAAAGGGACTTAGGCTTCTTATGGTTTCTTGATAGTAGGATTGGGTCAGCAATTATTTGCTGTTTAAGTTTTCAAACCTGTTTCTTGCCCTCAAGTCTTAAAACCAAATTTAAATGGTGTTTGTTTTGCTATTCAGTAACTCTTTATCATAATTTATATTTACAATGTTGATTCTGTTGAACAGATGTAGACAGTAATGTTTATATTATACTTCATAATATAATTGTTTTCATAAATTTATATTTATGGAAATTTGAGTTGCTTTTGAGTTTTCAAGTGTAGTTTATTGATAGTATATGAAATTGCTAGCAAATCAGTGATTTTAACAAATTTTTATTTTTAATCCTTTTTTTTTCCTTCATCTGTAGGTACTACCATTCTTCTATCTGGTAAGTTTGGCTCTCAGGCAGTGAAAAGAAATTGTTTTCACTGTGAGTTATACAATCCATATTCCTGGAATATAATATTGTCTTCTTGTTTTTAAAAAACTTATCCTGCAATTTATTTTTAAACTTTTTAGTATGAAAAACTTTAAACATCACTCAAGTAGGGAAAATAGTACTGTGAATCCTCTTATACTTACTTGGTTTCAGTAATTTTCAACTCGTGGATACCCACTTCCCCCACACTCCCTGGATTATTTGGAATATAATACCAGACATCGTATCATTGTCTTCATAAACATTTCACTAAGTAACCTTGTGAAAACATAACCACATAGCATACCTAAAAAAATCCAGTAATTCCTTAATATCAGCAAATATTTGCTCAGTATCCAAACGTCCCTGATTATCTTAAAAATTTTAAATTGACACGTAATGTTTTATGTGTTTATGGGGTACGTGTGATATTTTGTTACATGCATGGACTGTGTGATTCTCAAGTCATTATTTGCGGTATTCATCATCTTGAGTTTTATTTCTGTGTGTTGGTAACATTTTAGGTCCTTTCTTCTAGTGACTATGAAAAATATATACTATTGCTAACGATACTCACCCTACTCTGCTATTGAATATTGGAACGTAAACCTTCTATCTCACTGTATGCTTACACCCATCGGCCAAAGTCTCTTCATCCTACTCACACCCTTTTTCCAGCCTCTGGTATCTAACATTCTACTCTCTGCCTCCGTGAGAACTTTTTTAGGTCTCACATGTGAGGAAGAGCATGCGATATTCATCTTTCTTGCTTGGCTTATTTCATTGAACATAATGGCCTCTAGTTCCATTCGTGTTGCTGCAAATGACAAGATTTTATTCTTTTTATGGCTGTATGTATTCTAGTCTATATATATGCTAGATTTTTTTTCCTTTTTTTTTCCTTTTTTTCCTTCCTTTCTTTCTTTCTTTTTTTTTTTTAGAGAGAGGGTCTTGGCCTGTCACCCAGGCTGGTGTGCAGTGGCATGATCGTAGCTCACTGCAGTCTCGAACTCCTGGGCGCAAGTGATTCTTCCACTTCAGCTACCTGAGTATCTGGTACTACAGGCATGTGCCATGACGCCCAGCTAGGTTTTTGAAATTTATTTTTTGTAGAAACAGGGTTTTGCTATGTTGCCCACGCTGGATTTGAACTCATGGCCGTACGTGATTCTTCTGGACTCTCAAAATATTGCGATTTTAAGTGTGAGCCACTGCACCCGGCCTCACGTTTTCTTTATGCATTTGTACATTGATGGACACTTAAGATGATTCCATATCTTTGCTATTGTGAATAGTGCTTCAATAAATATGTGAATGCACATATCTTTTTGATGTATTGATTTATTTTCCTTTCAATAAATACCCAGTGGTGGGATTGCTGGATCATAAGATAATTCTATTTTTTATTTTTTCAGGAATCTCCATATTGTTTTCCATAGTGGCTGTACAAATTTACATTCTCACCGACAGTATATAAGATTTCCCTTTTCTTCACATCCTTACTAGCATTTGTTATTTTCTGTCTAAAAATGGCCATTCTAACTGGGGGTAAGAACTGATATCTCATTGTGGTCTTTTTGTGCATTTCCACGATAATTAGTGATGAGCAGTTTTTCATCTACCTGTTGGCCATTTATATGTTGTCTTTTGAGAAATGTCTGTTCATGTCTTTTGCCCACTTTTTAGTGTGATTATTTGTTTTTTGCTGGTAAGTTGAGTTCCTTGTATATTCTGGATATTAGTACCTTTACAGATATATAGTTTGTAGATATTTTCTTCCTTCAACAGGTTGTCTCTTCACTCTGTTAGTTGTTTCCTTTGCTGTATACAAACTTTTTAGTTTAATATAGTCCTACTTACCTATTTTTGTTTTTATTGTCTGTGCTTTTGAGTTCTTAGCCGTTAAACCTTTCTCTAGACTAATGTCCCAAAGAGTTTTCCTGATATTTTTTTCTAGTAATTTTATAGTTGTGGATCTTACGTTCAAGTTTTTAATTCATCTTGATTTGATTTTTGTATATGGTGAGAGACAGATGTCCAGCTTCATTCTTCTGCATGTGGATATTTCCCGGCACCATTTATTGAAGAAGATATCTTTTTTCCAATGTATGTTCTTGGCGCTTTTGTAAAATAAAGTCAGCTATAAATGGGTGGATTTATTTCTGGGTTCTCTATTCTGTTCCATTATTCTGTGTGCCTGTTTTTATAACAATACTATGCTGTTTTGGTTATCATAACCTTATATTTTGAAGTCAGGTAGTATGATGCTGCCAGCTTTGTTGTTTTTGCTCAGGTTGTGTTAGCTATTTTGGCTCTTTATTGGTTCCACAAAAATTTTAGGATTTTTTTTCCCTATTTCTATGAAAAATGATATATCTTGATAGGGGTTGTATTGAATTTTTAGATTGCTTTGGACAGTATAGTCATTTTAACAATAATAATTCTTACAGTCTGTGAGCATGGGATGTCTTTCCCTTTGTACCCTCTTCAATGCCTTTTATCTGTGTTTTGTAGTTTTCCTTGTAGAGGTCTTTAACCTCCTCAGTTAAATCTGTTCTAGGTATTTTATTTATTTATTTTTTTAGTCATTGTAAATGGGATTGCCTTCTTGATTTCTTTCTCAGTTCTTTCATTCCTGTATAGAAATGTTTATTTTTGTATGTTGATTTTGTATACTGCAACTATACTGAATTTATCAGATCTAAGAGTTTTTGGTGAAGTCTTTAGGGATTTTTTTTTTTAACGTGTAAAATCATATCTTTAGCAAAGAGGGACAATTTGACTTCCTCTTTTCCAGTTTGGATGCCTTTTTTTCTTTCTTTTGCCTAGTGGCAAGTTAATGAAATTGAAAACTTGGTTCTCTCTGAGCCAGATGAAAACTTGGTTCTTCAATGAAATGAAAACTAGGACTTCCAGCACTATGTTGAATAGAAGTGGTGAAAATAGGTATCCTCATAGATCTAGTTCTTAGAAGAAAGGCTTTCAGCTTTTCCCCATTCAATAGAATATTAGCTGTGGGTTTGTCATGTGTGACCTTTATTGTGTTAACATGTTCCTTCTTTGCCTGGTTTGTTGAGAGTTTTATTGATTTGCGTGTGTCGAATCATCCTTGCATCCCTGGTCGAAATCTCACTTGGTCACGGTGTACTAATTTTTTGATGTGCTGTTGGATTTGATTTGCTAATACTTTGTTGACATTTTTGTGTCTATGTTTATCAAGGATATTGTCCTGTGGTTTTGTTGTTCTTGTTACGTTCCTGTTTGGTTTTGTATCAGGGTAATGCTGGCCTTGTAGAATGAGTTAGGGAAAGTTTTCTCCTCTTCAATTTTTTTTTGAATAGTTTCAGGAGGATTGGTATTAATTCTCTTTGATATGTTTGGTAGCATTTAGTTTTGAATCCATCCAATCCTGGGCTTTTCTTTGTTGGAGACTTTTTATGATGATTCAGTCTTACTACTTGTTATTGGTCTGTTCAGATTTTCTATTTCTTCCTAGCTCAATCTTGATAGGGCCATGTCTCTAAGAAGGTATTCATTTCCTCTAGGTTTACTGGTTTGTCAACGTATAGTTGTTCGTAATAGTCTCTGATATTTTGTATTTTTGTGGTATCAGTTGTAATGTCTCTTTTTTCATTTCTGATTTTATTTGAGTCTTCTCTCTTTCTTTCTTGGTTAGTCTAGCAAGTGGTTTATCAATTTTGTTTATCTTTTCAAAAAAGCAAGTTTTCATTTTATTGTTTTTTAGTCTCTATTTTGTTTAGTTCTGCTCTGATTTTTCTTATTTCTTTCCTTCTCCTAACTATGGGGTTGATTTGTTCCTCCTTCTCTATTTCCTTAAGATGCAAGTGACTGTTTATTTGAAATCTTTCTACTTTTTTGATGTAATCTTTATTGCTGTAAACTTCCCTGTTAGCACTGATTTTGCTGTGTCTGCTAAGTTTTGCTACACTGTTTCCATTTCTATTTTTTCAAGAATTTTTTCATTTCATCCTTAATTTCTCCCTTGACCTAATGGTCATTCAGAAGCATGTTGTTTAATTTCCATTTATTCGTGCGGTTTCCAAAGTTTCTGTTGTTATTAATTTCTAGTTTAATTCCATTATGGTTTGAGAAGATACTTGATATGATTTTTGACTTTTTCAAATCTATTGAGACTTCTTTGGTATCCTAACATATGTTCTATTCTGGAGATTGTTTCATATGCCATTGAGAAAATTCTGTAGCTATTGGGTGAACTCTTCTGTTTGTGTAGGTCCATTTGGTCTAATATGCAGTTTAAATCCAATGTTTCTTTATTAACTTTTTGTTCAAATGAGCCAGTTTAAATCCAATGTATATTTACTAACTTTTTGTTCAAATGAGCTAATGCTGACAGTGGGATGTTGAAGTTCTGAACAATTATTGTATTGGAGTCTATCCCTTTAGATCTGAAAATATTTGCTTTATATGGTTAGGTGTTCCAGGATTGAGTGCATACATGTTTGGAATTGTTATATCCTCTTGCTGAATTGATCTCTATCAATTATGTAATGACCTTCTTTGTCTCTTTTTTACTGTTTTTGACCTAAACTCTGTTTTATCTGATATAAATATAGCTAATCCTGTTTGTGTTTGGTTTGTGTTAGCATGGAGTATCTTTTTCTGTCTCTTTACTTTCAGTCACAATAGGTTTTTACAGATGAGATGAGTTTCTTGAAAGAAACATATAGTTGGATTGTGTTTTTTTCATACATTCAGCCAGTATACACCTTTTAAGAGGAAAGTTTAATCTGTTTACATTCAGGGTTTTTGTTAATAGGTGAGGGATTATTCCTGTCATTTTATTAATTGATTTCTGCTTGTTTTGTTCCTTTTGTTCTCTCTTATTGTGATGTGGAGCTTTTCTGTCATAACATTTTAATTTTTTCTTCTTCGTGTGTTTGATCTACCAGTGGTTTTTTAAAAAATTTCTGCTTTGTTTTCACAATTGTAGATATTATTTTTTCTCTTCTGGGTATAGCACTCCCTTAAGCATTTCTTGTAACCCATCTCATGGTGATGAATTCCATCGGCTTTCTTTTGTCTGGGAATGACATTATTTCACCTTCATTTATGAAGGATAACTTCCTAAGTTTAGTATCTTTGACTGCAGTCTTTTTCTTTCAGCACTTTGAGTATATCATCCCATTCTCTCCTAATCTGTAAGGTTTCTGCTGAGAAGTCCATTGTTAATCTGATGGGGGTTCATTTATAAGTGACTAGATGCTTTTCCCTTGCTATTTTTAGAACTCTCTCTGTTTTTGACTTTTGACAGTTTGACTATAACTTGCCATGGAGAAGACCTTTCTTTTTTTCTTGGTTTTGAGACAGAGTCTCATTCTGTCACACAGCCTGGAGTGCAGTGGCACAATCTCAGCTCACTGCAACCTCCGCCTTCCCAGTTCAAATGATTCTCCCACCTCAGCCTTCTGAGTAGTAGCTGGGATTATAGGCATGTGTTACCACACCCGGCTAATTTTTCTATTTTTAGTAGAGACAGGGATTCACCATGTTGGCCAGGCTGGTCTCAAACTCCTGACCTCCACCCACCTCGGCCTCCCAAAGTGCTGGAATTACTGGTGTGAGCCACCATGCCTGGCCAGAGAAGACCTTTTTAAATTGTATGTACTTGGTGATCTCTGAGCCTCTCGTGTCTGGATGTCTAAATCTCTTGTTAGACTTGAGAAATTTTCGTCTGTTGTTTTAGTAATGGATTTTCTAATCCTTTCACTTTTTTGTCACCTTCTGAGACTCCTAAAATTTGAATAGTTGGTCACTTTAGGTTGTCTCATATGTCATGTAAGCTTTGCACATTCGTTTTTATTCTTTTTTCCTAATTCTTATCTGTCTGTGTTATTTCAAAAGACCTGTCTTCAAGTTCTGAGATTCTTTCTTCTGCTTGATCTAGCCTGTTATTGATGGAATTTCCATAGTAAATGAAGCTTGTGTTTTGAACTTTAAATCTATTCTTCCATTGACTCTGTATAAGTATTTCCCTATTTTTGGGTGGGGAGTGGTTAATTCTTGCTCTCTCCTAACCAAAGACCTTTTTAGATATTTTTTCTTGATCATTGTTCACCACACATATACTGTAAATCTGTTTATGTATCACATATATCTTTGTACTCTACACTTCCAAAAAAGGAAAATTCTTTTCACTTTCATCAGGTATCACCCCCATTGAGAATGCATGCTTTCTGTTGGTTTTCGTCTTTATTTTTAAAGACAAATCTTATAGAAGAAAGAACTAACCTCTGGTGTCAAACCAGTCGGATGTTGTTTTGAATCCTGTTTTATTCACTTAGTAATTATTCAACCCAAGTGATTAACTTAATCTCTCTGAAGCTCAATTTTCTCATTTAACAGGTAGAGATTGTGATTCCTATGTGAAGTATTTGAAGCTTAATGTGATTAGTGGATAGGAAAACTCCTAGCACAGGAGTTAAGCTAATATTTATTCAACTTTATTAAGCTGAATAAATATTAGCTTAAAGAAGTCATTGCATGCAATCACTATTATTTTCCTAAGATGGATTTCTAATAATTTTATCACTCTCTCTGGTCACACCAAAGAATAAAAACAGTCTTTTATTCAGGTAATACTTACATGTTTTTCTGTGGCAAGTACTGTACTGAGATTTTTTTTATGGATTGTTTCATATTCTTCTCACAACAATCTTATAATGTAGTATTTATATCCCATTTTCAGCAGAGAGAACTGAGGTTTTGCTAGATTTGTGACTTGCCCTTTACAGAGCTAGCAGGCAGTAAATAGAGGCAGATGATTAGTTTCCTATTAGCAGGTTTTTTGTTTGTTTTTGAGACAGGGTTTCACTCTGTTGCCAGGCCAATGTGTAATGGTGCGATTTCATCTCATTGCAACCTCTGTGTCCCCAGGTCCAAGTGATCCTCCCCAGGTACTTTAAAAGATAGACAGCTGCTCATCTTAGTAACAGACCAAGAGATTGTACAACCCAAATTGGACAATTAAGCTGCCCTGATACCCTACAGGTATTGCTTTATTCCCCTCTGTTGCTGAAGTCCTATATTGAAGCATTCATAAATCCCTCATGGGGACTAATAGATCAGTTTAAAGTGTAATAAACAAAAAGTCAGGAAATAATGAAATATAGAAAATATTTTTTCTCTATTCTCTATCAATTGTGTACTTATTTAACCTTTATACGTCTACTAGAATATAGCATATATTACAGACTAGCCCAAATCTAAGTGTACTTTCAAGAATCTTTAATCTTTTTTTTCTTTTTTGTGCTGGAGTCTCACTCTATTGCCCAGGCTGGAGTGCGATGGCGCCATCTGGGCTCACTGCAACCTCAACCTCCCGGGTTCAAGCAATTCTCCTGGCTTAGCCTCCTGAATAACTGGGATTACAGGTGCCCGCCACCATGCCCTGCTAATTTTTGCTTTTTTAGTAGAGATGGGGGTTTCACCATGTTGATCAGGCTGGTCTTGAACTCCTGACCTTGTGATCCGTCCACCTCAGCCTCCCAAAGTGCTGGGATTACAGGCATGAGCCACCACACCTGGCCAAGAGTCTTGAATCTTAAGTAGCTCTTTGAAATTAATAAGATGTGCTTACAGGGGTCTTTATTATGTCTTACTACATGCCCCATACATGACAAAATTAAGTCCCATTATAAAGTGACTTCAGTTTTCTGCCTGTTATTCAGGTTTAAGTCAGATGATATAATTATATCATCTTTCTGTGATATGTTTAGTCTGGAAAAGGAAGTATGTGAATTTCCCTTATTAAAAAAATTTGAAGAAATACAGAGGTACAGAAAATCCAATGATGATGGCAAGACACTTAAAGGATCCTGTGGATGTCTCTCTGAGGAAGCAGAGTTGAATCTGCATTTACAAAATGGAAAATTTAAGGGTTACTCAAGCATGCTGTTTTTTAAATCATCTACAAAAATCTCTTCCTAGGGTGACTTCACTTGCCCACAGGCCCTTTATTCTGTTATATTAAGTATGTTATAAGCAAGAACAAAACCTATCTACAACTTTGTTTTTTCATAGCACTTAGATTGCATTTCCACTTTGTTAGATAAACAAGTTAGGTCTTTTAAAGTAGCTGGGTCATCTCACATTTCTTTAAAAAAGATGTGCATCAGCTGAACCCGGGAAGGCCTAGCTCTGTGGGGAAAGGGCGTCCGCCGAAGGAAAACTAAGAAACAGAAAAAACTTCATCACCAACAAGCCAGACGTCCACTCAGACCCAATCTGAAAGTCAGCAATTACAAAGACGACAGG